>DWMX01000819.1:0-20378 GCA_018246375.1 Byasa alcinous | reverse complement strand
TTAAAACTTATTGCTCCACCTAACATTTATTTTTAGCTAGGCACCGTTAAAACTTTTAAACACTAGGTGGGCCGATAAATGTGTCCGGGAGTGTAATAAATGACATCCTTAATTCGAAAGAATTATATCCTAATTACAGACTATTTATTTGTATGTAATTTCTATAATTTAACGGGAGTGGATGACTTCTTTATAACTATATAGAAGTCATCCACTCCGCTCGTATTAAGTTCATTCAACGGATAATCGTGTGTGCATTCTATATTGAATAATTTATGTCTTTGTTTGCATAATCATTAATATGTGTCAATAGTTCAAATCTGTTGTTATTAACAATGATTATAAACAACGGAACAGAACGCTGAAGTTATAAACAGCTGCGTTTCATATGAACTAAGCTTTGCCGCCTATACCTTCATATCCTGTCGTCAAAGGATATTAATTTTGTATTATATAATAACAATCTGAAGGATTTTACGCAATAGATCCATCTTGAGAGACATGAAGACCTTACTATTGCTATCAAACAATAATTTCCAATTTATTTAAAGATTTTTCGCGTTGTGTCTGAAAACAACTGTGGACTAATAATATCACTTTATTATTACTGACAATATTGCTATTGACTATCTTTATTATATAATTAAAGAAAGTTATACTAATAATCTTATGGAAAATAGACTGCAGAGAATATTTAAAATTAAACATCGTTTATAGGAGAATAAAATAGATATATACATATCAGTTTAGTCCAGCATACAGTTTGGGAGACATGTTAGAACATCTTCAACGTCACTCTATACATGTAAAAAACCATTAGTATTAAAAAATTATATGTTGGAATATTGCATTTGTAATTGAAATTAAACAATAAATGTATAACATTCCGCTTACACATTTTCTTTCAGCAAGCTATTCCTTTCTTATAAAAAGTCACAAGTCTAGATGTTCAGGTTTTCTAGAACCCAATAAATTATTGATCAATGAAACGCTGATAAGAAATAAGATGACGTTTAGAAATTGTTCTTGTTGTACAACAGGTGCGCGAAGATTTTTAACGGTAAATGTGTTTTTCTTTATTCTACGAACCGACGAGTAAGTCACCTGATGGTAAGTGATACGCTTGTCCATAACAACGTGACGCTAGTTAAGATGGTATACACTGCACCACATTGCGGTCATCAGGTATTAAGTCTCATTACCCTAATAATTTCACTAGTTTACAGCGCCCTTAAATTTTTAGGTGATATTGTAAAAATCGTTTCCGTAATTACATATGAATAAAAAAGGTGACGTTTGATTGCCCAAATTAGGTTATTGAAGTTTATTAATACATCGATCTCGATTAACGATCGTATTATTAATTGCGACGTAGATTCCCGACTTTGGACTGATGTTATTTCAAGTTATCATCAAGGTCGAACGGGCCGTCCCAAATTTGGACATTAATCTAGAAAACAAGTTGATACTACTAAAACATCAAAACAAAAATATAAGTAAATGTATTATTAAATTATGATTTGTATTCGTTCAAAATTTAAGTCATACTTTCTAAAGTACTTACTAGTCCCTTCCATTCCCACTACTCAGCCAATGGACCAACGATAGTCATGACACATAGGTCCATTTTACGTAATAAAAGAGACGGTAATCGAGATCCGCTTACGAGGATCCTGAAAATTTTTTGCTTTCTATGAATGGATTGATCTTAACATAATCGGTCTCTAAATTTTTACTAAAAATAGTAACAGACGGAGATATACTTACAACAGATATTTTTATACTAAATACATAAAATCACTGCATCAAGTTCATTGCTTTTACAATAAATATTTTTCTTTGTTTTCATACTATTAACAATGTACAAAAATTCTTAATTTTATTATTACTTAATTGCACTGCACTGTTAATATAAATTAAAAAAAATTAAAATATATTTCAAGTAAAGATGTTTGTAAAATATAATATTAACTAAGCCAGTTAACCTGTTGTTAACCAAAAAGGTTTAAAGAGAAAAAAGAAATTGTTCCCAATTTTCCTGCTCATATACTTAACTAAATGAAGTTGAGATGAAAAGTTACAAACATTTTGAAATGTTGACGTATGTATAAATAAACTAGCTACATATATAAACCGGTAAAAATAATTAATTTGAAATATACCATTTTCATCATTTTAGTATATATTTCCCAAACTCATAAAATTGTTAAAGCATAAATTTTCCTAACAATTTCTGCATTTCCTTTTTCCATACAACATATTCATATATTCAAAAAGTTTTTAATTCTATTTATTTTATTTTTACTCTGTGCTATAAGATTCCTTTACATAATATTTATTTTGTCTTCAGCACTTTAACTAGCTAGTAGCTATACATAAGTTATATCATTAATTGCTTCAATATTAAATTAGTTCATTAGATTAGTTTAGTAGGTCAATAGCACTAAATACTTTTTTATTATTATTTACGAAGATTTTGTTCACATCGATAAAACCATTTTCCTTTTTGGTACTATATACCACTGTAACTTACCACCATGTAACGCCGCGGCAGTTATATCGTTACTGTTTTAACTTAACTTTATAATAAAAATGTAATAAGAATTCACACACTTGACAACCTTCGCGGGTTTCAGATATATATAAAAGCAGAGTAACTTATCCGGATGCAATAGCTTTTTTTCTGAACAAGTTTATAAGTAACGTTACTCTTAAGCCTGATAACGGCACGACATATGGGTCAATCATTCCGTTACTACCACGTACATGGCTAATTTATCATTCCATAGTTCCTGCTATGCAGCATAGTGTTGCCCTCTTTCGTTAACTGATATGGCAACTTTTTTTCTCCGCCATTTACGTCTAAGTCGAGAGATCCCAATAGTAACTTAATTGGAGAGAAAACCGCATTTACTCAGTAGTGCGGCGGCATTTCGAGCACAACCGCCTCCCATCTTGGAATTTTTAATGGAACCTTAGAAAAGCTCTTGCGCATAAGTTTTTTTACCGAAGTTTGCGTAGAATGAGTTTAAGAACAGACTTTATATATCGCTTATTGTTTTTGTCATATCAAAAATAGAAATTGAAGAGACCTTTTATATGCAATACGGCAATACGAATATATTTTCGGGAAAAGCTAAAGAAATGTAGACTAAAGAACTAGACAGGATATAATCTAGAATATGATGTAATTTCAACGGCTGTACAAGTTACATGAATCGTACTGTTTTCCGAGAAGTAAATAATGATTTTTTTTTATATTTCAATTAAGTCCATGAACAAATTAAAAATGGTAAATAGTAACGGCGTTCACATGCCTGGTTATTTACCTAAGTAATTAGACGAGAACGATAAGAGAGGTGATATATTTGTAGGTGAAATATCTGCCAATAATAATAAGGTGATAGTCGTTATGTTTGTACAACACCATATTGAAATCTACGCTTCGAGATGTTATATATAACTCTCGTTACTTCACTATTTTTAATACAGCGACCTCTAGCCTGGAACACAGTAATGTTTCGACGCTACTTGACGGCTAAAATGGGCACTGCGGTACTAACGAGTGTCATTAATTTCATCTTTTGAATCCTACTTTCAAATCTATATAATAAAAAATTGTTCTACAAACATAAATATGTCGTTTGTTTCCTACATCAAACAACGAAGTGTTGAAATAATATACCACCCCTGAAGTATACTTATTACAATTGTTTATTTTAAATTTTCACTGCACGATATTATCGACCGTTTACTAATTTAACGAACTTTTGGTTATTTATACTTCATATCTTAATATCTCTTTGTTGATATACATTTGTACTGGATAGTCAATTAAACGAACTTGGCTATCTATAAAAAAACTAAGTTTGCTAGTTTCGCCTTTGTTATAATATAAAGAGTTGAGCAAACAATAATATTTCCATGGATGGACTAACACAAAACATAGTAAATATTTATTGCTTATACAACATTAAAAGAGAAAATAAGCACTGAAATATAAATTACATTAAAAAAAAAATTATCAATTTTTTTTATTTTGTTACAAATATCTTATAAAACATTGAAATCGTTATGAATAATGGTTACAAATTAAATTAATACTTTTAATCTCTCATTACAAAGCAATATAATAATTATAACCAAAGTTATGAAATAAAAAAATATATAAAAATGTTTTATAATAATTATTGTTATAATATACAAATAATATAACAAAATATTCATTACTTACTTTTATGCTTAGAGTGTGTCTTCCACATTTTTCTTAAAAGCGTAGTCATTGTTTTGTTCAATAAACTTTTCTGTATTAAAAAATAATAGAACTGCTTTCCCGCGCAATCTCCGGGTGACTGCGTCGTTACGCGCGCCGTCTCGAACAACCCTTTGCGATATGAGGTCGCGATGTGCCCGATACTATTATTTAAGTGTACACCACATCCATATTTATCCGACGCACTTTGATCACGTGAACAATAATAACATATTTATTTCGTTTCAGAAAACACTTCTACTTTATATAAATTGATATATGTAAACAAAACTTTTCCTGTTATTGAACATGGCCGCCTGTGATTATGACCAGTGCTTTTTTTTTATACTACAATGCGACGAGACGAGCAAAACGTTCACCTGATGGTAAGTGATACGCTTGCCCATGACAACGCTGTGCTAGTTAAGATGGTACACACTGCACCACATTACGCTCGTCGCCTTGAGACATAAGGTGTTCAGTCTCGTTACCCCAGTAATTACACTAGCTATACTAGCTACTATTTGGCAGTTGAAATAGGAGCTGCGGTGATACCCATCCAGACGGCCTCCGGCAACAGAGACCTACCACCAGTAGTGCTTGACATTTTGAAGTTTAACAAATACATTCATACTTTGCCTATTATAAACATATAGAAAATTTGTAAGAGTAACTTACTTTGATATATATTTAATTATCTTGCATAGTTTAATAAAGTGTTAGTAATATACAACTTCTCTTAACTCTTCGACAACATTTTTAAATTGTAAGAGACTGTTTACGACAATAGTCGAAGACATAATTAATAACCTAATAGCACTGCTATTGTAATAATTTAAGCTATATAACTGCTTAATAGGTTACTATATATCCACTTATTACAGAAAGATCCCTGTTTTGATGATTGAATCCCAGTACCACATATAAATGGTGAAACATGGATAGTAAGAGTTTTTTCTAATGTCAATATATTGTCATTATAGCATTGTCGTATTCAATCAGTAAAACATATGATAACTAGAGAATAGTTGGCATAACCACAAAGTAGATAATATAACTGATAGAATTGTGATACATAATATATATAACTATTATCATTTTACATTAGTTCTAAATAAAACAAGTTACAATTTTTATTATTTCATATTATTTGTTATTAAAAATATTCACAGCATGTTTATTCTGTTGAAAAAAAAATACAGTTGAAAATACCGACATTACTTGATTCTGATGCAAATGACGGGCTCATTCGATCATATCTGATGCAATAATGCAGCTTTTACTCTCAATCCGTCGAGTCGTGGACCCCACACCCCACCTAGTGCTTTTTGCCGCCAAATAATTATGTACATTAAAAGGGATGTAATGGAGAAAAAGCATTATCGATAAAATGAATACAGAAATGTTTAAACTGCGTTTATATTTTTTAGTGAATTATGACATCATTTTTATTTAAGTATTTTTAAATGCGCAGCAAACTTTTATGTTAACGAATTTCATGAGTGAGATAAATCTTTTATCACAATATATAAATTACCCCCTTTCAATTAAATTACAAAACCAATACTTCTCTAATTTTAAATTATGTTATTAGAAAATGGAGTCGTGGATGTCAACAGCCGGAACACAGCAATACTAAAATGACGACGAAGATTGAATATAAAGTTCATCGCTGGTCAAAAACCTTTAAGAAAACTCTACTATATGGTCATTTGTAATCGTGGAATCAAAGCAGGGACCTCTGTTACTTGTAGTTGTATACATAGAGTATCATGTGAATATCATTACCAGATTTACTTCTATCGATACATAATTTTGCTTACATACGTCGTATATTTCGATGCAAATTATTGTACAACGAATAATGATATGGTCAAGCACAGTTTCCTCGATAATTTAATAGCAATTTGGTTCTATTTTGTGCAATTTATCTGTAAAGAGTAAGTAAAATGATTAATATTGATATAAATTATCACGCGTTCAAATATTAGCGCCTACTATTAATATCTCTTTGATTCTGTGTCAGTTGGTCAAACGACAAGTAACATATAATATCACAGAAGAGATTGCTATTAAACCATCGCTATGCATTTTTTTACTATATCTGAAAACATACATTTATTCGAGTCTTATCAAGCGACAAAGGACTTATTCCAGAGAAATACCATCAACTTATTCTGTACTAAAGTATTTATTGCGCTCGTCAACGCGCATGCTTGATACAGGGAACAATATCTATGTTCAGCTGTGGACACCAACAGCATGTGTTGATGAAGAATGCATCGTAATATATTCTTCAACATTTATATTCATACACTTAATCAATATTTCAAACAGACTTGCTATGTTTAAGTTATAAATATTATAAATTTTGTCCAGATTTTACCCATCAACATCAGCCTACTTTACAGCCCCATCAACTATCAGTCTTTCCAGAATTGTGCTCCGGCCATCAGTAATTAAATCTAGCAATAAATATGTACCTATAAATCTATGAAATTATTTTACTTTCATATTTATTATTTTATACTTATCCTTTTTATATGTATTGTTGACTACAGGTGCAGTAAATACCACGAATTATAATGTTGAAACACTTTAATATGCGCGAATGATTTTAAACGCAAACAGTTCTTTTTCTTTTTACTTAAAGGCAAAATATGACAAAACCTTTAATTGCCTATTAAATATACATATAGTTTTTTCTTTTTCCTTTGTTGTGGTGTGCAAACGAAGAATAATTAAATAAAATGTGCGTTCAACGGTTAAAAGCTATGACCTCTCTACCATGTCATAAATCTACCTACTACCCTAAAATTAAATAACAAATTATGTTATAAGACAATCTACACTTCTAGTATAAGTCTATAAGTAATGATTTGAAGAAGTAATTCACTGCTCGTAAGTCTCCGTTGCTGGAGACCGTGTAGGTAGTTATCACTGCAGCGCTTATTCCTGCTGTCAAAAAGTAGAGTGAAATTACTGTGTGAACATTACGATGTTCCTGTTTTAAGGGTAATTAACGATATTACCGGGGTAACAAGATTTAATATTTTACGTCTTAAGGCGGCGAGCGCAATGTGATGCAATATATACCTCTCTTCACAGTGCTAACTTTGACCTTTCATATTTGTTTAACCGGAAGAGCTATAGACTTTTTATTTTGGATTTCAGGAAAGAATATCCATGTAGTTCTCCCGCTTTAAAAGTAGCAAGCGTTACGGAGCAGCACTTCAGTCTCTTTTATGCTGATACAATCAGGTTATACAGACTCAGAAAACAACACATTTATTTATAATCTTAACTATTAACATATTACCTACATTTATTAAAATCTTTTTTTCTACAAAAACTTTATGAAGACAGTACAAAGATATACTTTCTTCTAACTTCTGTGTCAAATTAGATATATAAATATAGCGCCTGAAATAAAGATGGAGTAAAAGCATTGAGCATATAAATTGCTATGAAATTTCTTACTATTCTTTATTCTCTGCAGCGATAGAGGCCTTAATTTTTAAAAACCTTTTTGTTATTTTCGGTGCGTTTAGCTGACAGTTATAATAATCAGTTGGACCACTTAACTTTTTAACTAGTAGTAGAAATTTTGCTGGAGAACGTCTAGGTAGTTTCCACCGCAGAATCTATTCCTGCCGCCAAACAACAGTGTGGTAACTTACTGTGTTCCGGTTTGAAGGGCGTTATAGCTAGTGAAATTATTGCGGTAACGAGATTTAATATCTTATGTCTCATGGCGACGAACACAATGTGGTGCAATGTATATCGTCCTGACTAGCGCCGCGTTATCATGCGAACTCCGTACCTCCGTACCATCAGGTAAACGTCTAACTCGTCTTGTCGCTTCGTATAATATAAAAAAACAGACTCTATTTGTAACCAAACGCAGCATCATCGTGGTAACAATTAGAACAAAACTAATTCAATACAGATTTACTTTCACTTTCAACGTAATACAAAGGTATGTTGAAAGAAAAAGTGAATTGTTATGTATCGAAAAAGTATAATTTTATACAACAATCTAATTATTTATTTAATATTTACCTAAAAGATACAAAGCGCAGACTTTCTGCTTAGGTAGCACAGTCAATCTTGGACAAAGAAATATTGAAGACAGGTGTAGTAAAATAAAGAAGTTATATTATACATAAAAATAAGAAAAAAAAATAATAACTAATATTAGTTATTATTTTTTTTTCTTATACATATGTAAACAATACTTACATTAACACATATTTAGGTGAAATTTACCAAACTTGATTTGTCTTCAAATAATGGATACGAAGCAATCACCTAATTGTGTTTAAAACGAGAAACCAAACAGTCTACAATACTATTCCAAACTAAGGTCTATGAGCATGACTTTAGTCACGCACCCAAATAACATGACCCTAATTCATCCCCTCTACCGACTTGTTAATCTAAAAGGGCCTTCGTATCGATAGATCGAATTAAAAGATCTTTAAGGTCTTAAACAATAATTTAATTTTATTTATAAATAATTTTAAACTTGTTGGCATGATGATAATGAATAAAAATGTCAAATTTCGGAAAACGTTTTATTGAAACACACCTCTCATACTTATCAACAATAATACAATCGAGTATAAATATAATAATTCCTTATAAATCTCTTACAAAATTTCATATACAAATTGGGCGATATATATATATATATATATTATTATTTGTTGTGATATTAAATGTTCTGATGCTATCTAATGCAGTAAATTACATACTAGTTATTGCTAACTGCCTTAATTTCGACTATGGTAAAATTGACTTTTTTATTACAGCTAATATACTAAATTAGCTTTTTAACAGTTTAATAAAACTTATTAATTATTAATCATAAGACTAAAGTGGTACAATCTGAAAGCACTTGTTGGATGTCTTCTCAATATTGGAATTATTGTTTTTACATTTATTAAATTCTTTTGACAAACGGAAAATAATGGACTGTCTCTACGTAATAACGCATATTACAACTATGATATAAAAAAATAATTAAATACTACTGTAAATACAATATTTGTATACATATACACAAGGCATATAAAATGAATGTCTATTATTTTTCCTCAACTTGCAATGAATACTAAACTATATATATAAAATAATGAAAGAACAAACTATCCTCCATTACATACTGAGATTTATAAACTAAAGCGAAAAACCTTTATATTTTTACATATAAATAAAACATATAAACATAATTCATATACTATATCGTTATATATGTTACAACTCTAATTATGTACAAGAAAAAAGTTAAAGCTAAATCATTTCATGGTTTCAAATTTTAATACAGAGTATTAACGTTTAAAAATTTTATTTAATATTTACCCAAACTTAATTTTTTTCTTTAGACATTATGTAAAAAAACAATCATATAGCCACATGTCAAAATTATATTACAGTAGTTAATACAATTAAGAACATAACCATAATTTTATTTATTTTTAATGCAAAAAATCACATGTAAAGGGAAAATGAAATATTTAAAAAAAAAAAATCAGGTGTAGAAAATCATTATTAATTTATTACACAATAACAATTCAGCACTTCATTAAAACTATATGCCAGAATATAGTAAATACATCTTATTCATAGCATTTACATATTTCATTAGCAACTTTTAATATCCCAAGTTAGGACAAAAAATACAAATAGAATAAATTTCTCCTATTTCAAACTCGAGAGTATATCTTAAATTTTATTTACACTTAATATCTTCTATTTCTTTAGCTATCAATTCTCTCTCTCGTTTCAGTCAGCTCTATTTTAGTGTTTGAAGAAATAAAATGTTCTAAATCTAGCCCAATAACACAATTCATTAAAAGTAACACATAACTCAAACATTTTAGTGTATATTTACAAAATTATATTACTTTCACAATAAGTGAAATGAAATGTAATCATAAATAATTTCATTATTGTAATTTTTAGTACTTATTGTATAATATAACTAGTTTATAATATAATTAGGCAGTCACTTCACCTCTTTCTTTACAGGAACAGTCTTTTCTGCAGGTTTAGCAACTGGGGGTTTTATTGTGGATCATTTTTTCTTTCTATCCTGTGTACATTTTGGACAATACCATTTGCCCTTAGGTTTGATGTTAAGATCGACACAAGCAAAATGAAACCATTCTATGGGGCAATCAGGATTGTCACACCCTATCATTTCACCATAAGACACTTGGTGGCACAGGCAGTAAGTGGGCTCATTGGGATCTACCGGCATATCCAGAACGTCGCTCGGGTGAGCCATACCAGCTACAGAGTCAAGATCTGCAGTCTCTTCTTGTTCCTTTACTGTGTTTGTTGTAGTTGTTGCACCTTTCCTCTGAACTTTCTTTTTTGGTGCGGATTTACCGTTCGCTGCCGCATCCTCTTCACTGGAAGCACCTGCACGTTTTTTCTTACCTGCAGTCGCGGCGGTTTTTTCACTACCTTTATGCTTCTTTCTTCCCTTCTTCACAGTCGTAGTAGTAGCTTCCTGACCAGCTTCGGGTTGCTGTGCGGTCCGCGAACTTATAACTTTCTCTTGAATTTCAGTTTCGAAGCGCGCGAGGTCAGAGTCAAGGCGCCGTATGTGCTTATCAACCAACTCATACGTCTGTATAGCAAGTTGTACTTTATCATCTCCATACTCTTTAGCCTTATTAAATAATCCCTGAATAGTATTTACCTTCTCCTTCTTCGTTTCATCGTCCATTTTTGGGATATTCGGTAATAATTCGTCGGCCATAAGATCGATTGTCCTCATTAGTCCATGAGCTCGGTCATCTAGATCACGCATTAATTTGAAATTTCTTTGCAATTCAATAGGAAGATGTTGAAGACTATCTAAATAATGTTCCAAATAAAGTGCTGAAGTCATTTTGTAATATTTTGTAACGACTCCACTTTGTAAAACTAAAAAGCTGTTGCACAAAAAATAATTATTATTCAGCAATAGACTCTAATTTCTTCCCGTAGCTCTTTTAATGATTCGATAGTTCTATGATGATTTACTTCAAATATACTTCATAGTAACAATTTTCATTAATAAAAAAATCAAAAATAAACTTAATTAATCACTAGTCGCAATACAAGCTAACGATAGCAACAGCAGGCAGAGAGCACGAACGAATTGTTGCGCGTTCCATTTCACAGATTTCAAACTTAAACTAACATCCATAAACACAAGGTGACTTGTTTTCATTTTTGTTATATTTTTTTTTTTTGGTTAACATTTCATTAGTATTCACTTTAAAATAAAATAAATCCTTAATGTTTTATCTCAAAAGTTTAAAAAATTTCCATAAAGTAAAAGTATAATTTTTTTGTATTGTGGGAAAAGGAAGAATATTAATAATGACATTTCTTTTAAAGGGCAATTAATAAATGTGTGTTTTTATTTCATGGATTGGAGTATATATACACGGAGCGTCATATAAATGAATATTATTACCTTGTTATTTGGTGTGGCGATATTATAATTACATTAAACTTAATCATTTCTTTCTTCATTGATATAGTGATAAAAATGTTGTTGTTGAAATATGGATGAAATTCTAGCTTTAATCTATTATATTTTACTGAAACATGGTGTATATTCAACAATACTTTAACTGGCTCAGTATAATATTAATTTCGATTTCAGAAGGGTGTAATGGTAATGGCACTATTAAAACGTAAAATCCGATATTAACGTTCGAGCGCTATATTTGCTACATATAAAAACATTAAAGGATTCTCAAAGCTATTAGTAACACGAGACTTATGACTCTAGGCGACGAGAGATGAATTCTTGGACAAATTCTCATTTATGTTGAACCAAAAACAATAATAGTTAAAAAAAATTACATTTGACATTGTTTCGTCGTCGCATGCTAGCATGTTACAAAGATTATATTTCAAAAAAATACCGCTGTTTTTATTTTAAAAAGATTTATTGACTGAAAATTAAAACGTTTGATTTGTAAGTTCACGGGGAGAAATAAAACTAGCAAATATTGTTTTCATTTTATTGTATTAGCAAATAAACAAGTTATAAAATATTTTCTTAATAAAAAGTGATACTATAGTCCCCAATACCAAGTTTATTCTGATGTACACAACGATTTACGATGGTCATTTCATAATGCACATTGAGAAATGACTTGGGTAAAAAAAAAACACTCATTACGCCATTTCGTTAAATCTATGTACTATAATGATTTTGTAACAATTACATCCCCGTATCAAGGAGAGAAACATTTAAATTGAATACATTTATAAAAATTTGGTGGACTATTGTTAAATTACATCAGTTATAACTCGCTTCATATATTAACGTAAAAAAAAATTATAAACATTTAATGTAATAAATTGCAAATAAATAATTAGCGTTTGCCTTGTGGTGGCAAAATAAAGAGGCGTTTACATAATCTACACAATATAAAACATGCTTTATTTATTTCTCTTAAATCTATAATTTACATCTCTTAGCGCTAGTCACTATCATACGCAAATAAAACTACTATCCTACATTGCTTGCGGCTCGTACAAAACACTGCTTCAATGTAAATTAAATTGTAGAAGATGTGTACACTACGCAACTTATTTGGAAACGATCTTGGGTCAATTAGTTTCATCATCACCTTTGTAAATTAACGACCCTTATATATACATAATGATGGGGGGTTAACTGTAACTTACGGCGTTAAATCAGGTAATGTAATATGTGCCCAGAGCTTTCAGTGGATAACTTACATTTATATCTGCAATGTGCTAACATTTGACCAATTCACTGCGTTAAATGAATGGTAAATCAGACTCAACCAGAATAATCCAGCTCTCATAAGAAAGCTAGAACAGCAATGGTATTACAGCAGCAGATTTACAAATATGATGGTGGTTAATTCCACATGTAGCTAAACAATCGAACCTCAGTGTTATTAAGCAAGTTACCCACAGAGGGAGTCCTCTAAGTTATAAACAAATTCATAATACTTTAAAATTAAACATTGCAAAAAATATATTGTAACAACTCTGGGCACTTATATTAAATAAATTCATAGGTACTTAAAGTGAATTGATAACTTAATTCTACATAGGTTTTAAATCTACATATTAAGAATTTGGTACATGTTCGTTGCTCTTTTTTTAATTAACATTATATGCAAAATATCAGTTGCTTCAGCATTGTGAGCATCTATATGGAATGCATAATTAATTAGCAATAGCAAGAAAGAAATAATTTACTCTCGTCACTTTCACGCTGGAAAAAAAACTTACGAGAATTAAAAAAAAACAAGATCTTGAATTCTTCATTACATCTAATAACAATTATTTAATTTGATGGCTGATTTCTAGACGAATACAAAGTTTGATTATAAAATGGAAGCTAAGAATATCTGTTCAATATGTTTGACATAATTGGCACTACATACGCAGGTCACATATACGAAATTACAAAACTGTACTCTTAGAACTATGTATAAGTATCTAAATATTAATGATTCTCTATCTAGTAGACAAATCCCATTGAGAATTTAATATCATCATCCTAAAAATACTTGTGGTTTTTAATGAATACTTATTAGGCAAAACGGTAGACACGTCACAAACCGGAACGTTTCCTACTGCATGTGTATTCAATACAATCATAGACTAGCAACTTCATAATAAAGTAACCCATTGTTCAAAAGCGTTGTAACACATCAAGTAAAAATATATTCAAATCTCATAAACAGGATTTCACAACCGCTAATAAAAAGAGATTTTTCTTCTTCATCACAAGATGTAAAAATAATTTTAACAAGCGAAGCACCATACAATAACATTGTGCTTAGGTGGGCCTAGATTCAATATGAAAATAGCTAATATGTTTAAAAAGAGACAAAACACATAATTGACTTAATGACAAGTCTAATACAACACCACTTCAGTCCACACTCGAACTTAAGTGACCACATAAAATACATTATATACCAACATTTATACTTCATAAAGGGGAAGAGAGATAATACTACTTCTATTCCTCGCGACTAATGCGTTATCGTCATACTATTTGGTTTATAATCCATGAGCTTAGTCAATAAACCGCTTCTCCTTCAATAAATATGAATACCATATCAATACACCAAAACTGATTATGTGGATATATATAAATTACATGTATTATTCCATGCACTGCACCATTAAACAGCACACACATACACACAAACCAATTCCACAATGTGGCAACACACTACACAGACTATCACAATTCTCTGTGCATGGAATACGGTGGTAGGTGGTGATTAGGTTATATACACTATACAAGTGTTTCATACTTGTCAAGGACGTGACATTGGTTATTATCGTCGCCGTGTGAACGAGATCGTGGACGGGGGTTGGTTTCAGCCCCTGCGCTCTTAGCTCTGGTCTTCTTGTCGTGCCCGCAGGTACATGCAACGGACGATTGACGCTTCAGAGTCTGCGCCCTAGTTCCGGCCCACTGCGGGTCCAAGGACTCGCTTCTAGCATACATCTGTCGCTTCCGTCCCATCGTAGCGTGAGAAAAGGCCGCACTCTGCCCACTATCAGATGACGGTCGCATGGATTCTGACCGCAGACATACATTACCACCAGCTCTGCGGAATGAATCCAACACTCTTTCTTCTATTTCCTCAATATCCTTTTTCTTCACCATCCATATTTCCTCTGAGCCCCTTGTGAAGTGGCTGGATGATCCTTTGTTAACAATGTACTTCTCTTTGTTTTTAAACTTGCACATTTTTACATTACTTTGCAGGTTAACCTCTTCATTGATTTTGTGTATGTCTCTAGAGCGAGCTGTGTCGGGGGAAGCCACGTTGCGGAAAGCTGTACCCTGAGATGGAAACTGATCTGGAATCTTGCCTCCGAGACTTGGCGATCGAATTGTTACATCGACGGGTGAGGGCATAGGTTTGAACTCCGGTTTTATTATCTTTTGCGGCTCCGGTTTTTGTATTGTTTTCTCGGTATCAATAGAACTATTCTCACTCCTTTGCCACTTTAGCAGTTTGACAGAAGTTCTAGTTAAGCTTTGTTGTCGTTCTAGCGTCGTCGGATTGCCCAGAAGCTCGGTTGATTTGTTTTTATCATTGTGTGCACTCAGTTCAAAGAACACATTATCCTTAAATGGTGTAGCTGGTGGTGGAAACTCTTCTTTG
Organism: Byasa alcinous; assembly: GCA_018246375.1. Classification (NCBI taxonomy): domain Eukaryota; kingdom Metazoa; phylum Arthropoda; class Insecta; order Lepidoptera; family Papilionidae; genus Byasa; species Byasa alcinous. The sequence continues at coordinate 4,937 of DWMX01000819.1, read as the reverse complement.
CTATCAGTGCTCGACCTGTCAGTTCTTGTTCTTCCACGAACAGACCCTGGCCGTGACAGTCTGCCAACACTTGCACTTGCATCCTCTGCTGCTTTTTCAAACTTTCTTATTTTATCCCCGACCCCATTGGATTCTTCTAGTATATTTGCATTGTCATTGTTTCTAGTTTCGCTATCTGAATTATCGACATTAGATTTTCCACCATTTTCATTAATTTTATAGCCCTCATTGTTAGAGGTTTCTTGAACTTTCTCAGCCTTTATATCCTTAATGTCTATAGTATCTCTTATAATCATTTTTGGAATTGTATTGTTCTCTAGTTTTGAATCGTTTCGTTGCAGTTTCAATACCGGTGATGTGACGACTTCCTTCTTTGGCAGCGATGAATCCTCTTTTTTTAATATGGGGGATGGTTCACCGACTGAAATAAGTGGAGAAGTTTTCAGAGACTGTTCTTTTTTCAAAATCGGCGAATCTCTTTTAAATGGCGGGGAGATGATACCCTTTAAACAGGGAGAGTCCCGAACTTGCCTGTCCATCTTTATAGGCGGGGGGACGTTTTTGGGCGGCGACACGCTTTTGGGCGGCGATACGCTTTTGGGCGGCGATACGCTTTTGGGCGGCGATACACTTTTTGGTGGCGACGCACTTTCCAATTTGCCCATCTTGGTTAAACTTTCTTTACCAGGTGGTGAGACAACGCGTTTTAAGGAATCCTTCGCTTTCTGTGCTTCTATATCGCGACTTAAGAACGATGAGTTTCTCACATAACACTCGTCTGTCTTCTGCTCGTTATTGTCCGCCTGCTCGCGTGCCGTGTTCTGTTCGTTCTCCTTTATCTTGATAGGGACGGCTTCCCCGGGATCGGGTGGATGTGGGTCGGGTGGTTGCGGTGGTTCATCCGGGGGCTGGGGAGGCTCGCGACGCGGGGAGGCGCGACGTCACGCTCGCGACTCGGTCCACTGGTCGGAGTCGTCGGAGTCGGAATCCGCGCCGGAGCTGGTGTCGCTAAGCTCGACAGCGACGCGGCGCGCGAGGATCGAGGCGACGTCTAAGAATGCAGGCGCGCCGCGCAGTGTATCGTAGCGGCCTGTGTTCTCGTCGCAGCGTTTCTCAACTTTACGGAGTTTTATACCTGTGGAGATTAAAAATAAGCTTAAACTCAATTAAAAAAATCATTTGTCTAATCACTTGCTTTTAATCATTAGTTAATTAAATATTTAATTGAAACAGAATATTTGCGTTTGGTGATTGTAGCTGATGGAAGAGTAGCGGACATATTACCGTCGCGTATAGCCTTCAGCAGGTCGGATCTAGGATCTGCGTGCGGTGCTGCAGGAGGACGAGGCTTAAGCGCAGATGCTCCCCGCAACAAAGCCGCGGGAGAGGGAGCGCGCGGACGGTCGCCGGGCGCCGGCGGGGCAGGCGGCGGTGCAGGAGGCGATGGCGCAGGCGGCGGCGGCGGGCTCATCGGTTCTTCAGTTGACATCATACCTATATCAAAAATAGGACAAATACTAATATTTTGCAACCATGCAGTAAAATTACGTATTCACAATATAAAGAGTGCAATATCGAAACCAGTCTCGTTATAGCGCCAGAAATCCTAGAAAAAAAATATTTTTTTTTAATATCTACAATGGGCTATCACTAGACATAAATTTCACATAGTATTAAGTGTCAATAAGATTGTAAATAGTGAAGCGCATTCGCCCAGAATATTATGGTTCTCAAAATTTTAAGTTGCCAACTAAAACAGTGCAAAGTTGTTATGTCGCCAGAGTTACAATATGAGGATGGTAACGAGCCAAACGGGTTGGTAAAAACCAAACAAACTTCAAATTGCTCAAAACGTGTCTCTGGAAATGTACCAGGATCTTCCGATCCTCAAGGCAGACGCTTAGCAACACCGCCACAGGGACCGCTGAATACTTCAAAATAAAAGAAAATGTAAAATAAACAATGTAATATACTTACCGATGACAGCATGCATCTGATCAAGATGCGCGTCGAGCGCTGTGCGGTGCGGGGGCGAAGCACCGTTAATCATTGGCGGGGGCGAAGTGCCTTCCGGCGGCGGCGGAGGTGGCGGTAACGTTGATCTACAAACGTAATCACTGCTGTATTTTTTAGGATTACATTCTATACTTTCTCAAAAAACAAAAATTTAATAGTTACTCTTCAACGATCAAATAAAACCCGGTGAATCCGTAATTGTAAACAACATCGTGCACAGTAATATTCTTATTGAAACAACAACTAAGCAAGGAATATAAGTAATGAAATGTGAAATTGCTGTTGGTTACCTTGTGGGCGTGAGGTGCGCGGGTTCATCCGGTGGAGGCGCTGGCGGCGCTGGAGGAGGTATGGAGGGGCGAGCTCGTCGCGGCGTGCCCGCAATACTTCCTCCATAGATCGGTTCCGCAGTACCGTATGGACTTTCGTCAGCTATGACTATAAACAAATCATACTTGGAATGTATTATAAACTGCAAAGCATAAATCAATAATTTATATTTAAAACAGTTTGAGATTTTTCGAAGCAAAGTGTATGTTACTATAAAGTTAAATAATGGGCATAATAATTATGTAACTCTTCTTAATCAAAGAAACACTTTTATTCTATGAAGCGACTAGACCAGCGAGGCGTTCAGCTGATGTTAAGTAATACGCCTACCAATAACGTGGCGCTAGTTAGGATGGTATACACTGCGCTACATTGTACTCATCGCCTTGATGTGAGAACCAGAGTATTCTGGGTGACACACTGGGGGACACTTACCGTGAAATTGATGTTATTGTGAGATTAAAACAAAATCCATTTACCGTGACCATTTCCCGTGAGCCGTGGTTGCCGGTTCTGTTGATTCTCTATCTCTATTGAATTGGGTCTTGCCGGTTGTGATGCTGGTGGACGATTCTGCGGCGCTCTATAGCCCCCGTCTGTAACGTTCGTAGCTGAAACAAATTATGTACCACTTTAAAATTATTTACGACACGAGCTAAATTTAAAAAAAAACAGGAAAATATATAAAATTACGAACATACACACAGAGTAAAAGTATTTTACAAATATTTACAGATTTATTCTTTATTACATCTTTATTAGTGTACTAAAGAATTCATGTTCATAATTTTTTTTCAATGACTAAGTACTGGTTAGATAACGATGTTTTTTTCGGACTTGCATGGGTAGTTATATACTTATATACATCTCCACTATAACAGTATTTTTGTAACATACAGTAATCATAAGAACTTGAATGTGTAGTGTTAAGAATTGCATTAAATTGTGGTAGGTCTCTATTGCTGAAGACCGTCTAGATACGTTACCAGCTTCTATTTAGTAGTGTAAAAATATTACTGTTATCCGGTAATTATTATCGTAACAGTAGTTTACTTCTTAAGTGTCAAAGCGACGAGCACTATATGTTACAGTGTATATCATCCTAACTAGCGCATCGTCTTGAGCAAACATATCACTTACAATCAGGTGGATATTCTCCTCGTGTCTGCGTCTCATCAAACAAAAACACATAATTGTTAGAAAGCTTATAGTATTTTTGGTGCTCACTCTGGTACAGTGGTTCGCGGTAGTGTGTTTCGATGTTGTAATGGCGCAGTTGGCTAGGGGCCATGATGTGCTCGCCGCGCGTCACCGCGTCCGCCTTCTGCCGCTCGCGCGTCGAGTGCGGCGCGCGCACACGCCTCGTGCCGCGCCCGTCCGGTCCGCCGGTGCGGGGCTGACGCACCTACGGAAAAAACGCTAACCATAAACCAAAGAACAGGGTTTTCAATTTTTAAACTGCGTGCTGCTTGATTTTTATTCATTGTTTTATAAATTTGATTCTATTTTTTATTTACTTAATCAGCAAAGTATTCAACTACTTTGAGTAGTTTAATCAATGACAAGAACCATTTGAAGGACAAATGTAGACTGATGTTTTGATGTTTGCTTTGGAGTCAAGGTAACAACATCGACTATAATACTATAGGTAAAACAGCACAGTTTTCAAGTTACATTTACTTATTACAAATATACTTTTAACTTATAAAAACAATGCTCTTTTATTTCTCTCACTGCCAACAATGAGCATTGGTAGAGATACTATACTTATCACAATATAAAATCAAATACTAAATGAATTTGTTATTGGTATAGGACTTTTATTATTATCATTTTTCATCTGATATGTACGAAAAAGATAAATTAATTACAATGTTGTTATTCCATTGCATAGTTACTAAAAAGTAGCTACTTATCTATTTAATTTTTTTTTATTTTTCAAGCATTAGTATTCAAATATTATTTTGTTCCAATTTGAAAAACGCTTCAAGTAGACAGATTTAACTTCTGCTCGATGAACAATGGTAGGAGAATATTTCCGTACCTTCTTCCCCCTATCGTGCTGAATGCGCTCGGTGTCTTGCAGCATCTCGCGCCGCCACAGCTCGAAGAAGTAGTCCGGATCGGTGTAGAACTTTCTCGCGTCCCGGCCGTCGTCGCGGAACTCGTTGAGCTCCTCAAGCGGCGGCGGGCGGTCGCAGCGCGCGTACGTCGCGAACATCGCGGACGGCATGGAGCCGCGCGAGAACAGCTGCTGCTGGAAGGTGCGCGAAGAGCGGAACGCCTTGCGCATCTGTATGTCTTGCAGCGACACTGTAATAACATTAAAACTAGAATTAATTTCACTTCAAATACTACAAGAACTCTTCTGAACAAAGTCGCTTGCTAAATTGTTTATTTAGTTATTATTATTTTACCTATGTTTTCTGCTAATCTAAATTGAGACTTCTGTCCAATAATCTTATCTTTATATATTTATTTATTTTGTCTTTTCACATTACCCTACTATTTATTTATTTATATATTTTTTCTCTCCTGTCCTACAGGGTTGCCTGGTAGAGATCGCTCATAGCGATAAGGCCGCCCTTGCC
>DWMX01000818.1:0-20380 GCA_018246375.1 Byasa alcinous | reverse complement strand
TCATAATGCGTACAGCGAGGGAGTGGAACAGTCTGCCGGCATCAGTGTTTCCGTCCAGGTATGATGTGGGGGTCTTCTAAAAAAGAGTGAACAGGCTTTTTCTAGACTAGTGCGCTTTACCACCTAGATTACATTGCCGCTTACCATCAGGTGGGAACGTAGTCAAGCACTAGCCTATTCTAAATAAAAAAAAAAAACTGTTAAAAGTCGTGGGAAAACTGATGACGCATTCATCGACTTCGGGACCGGAAGACTGAGTAGGTAGAATTGTGTGATAATCCTTCAGGAAGTTTATGTCAAACAATGGATGATTTTTGACTAACGATGGTGATAATAGATACTAAAAGTAATAGTGATATTACTTACTGACCAACATAATTTGTTCATGCGTTACAGCGTTCATACCTCATAATATAAAACACGGAAAATACGTTAATCTAAAGGTAACAATTTTACGAAACAGGTCGACAGAGACAAACAGGGATTCAGTTAAGTAACTTAAGTGAGGCAAAAACTTTACTGTGACAGTAATGGATTTGTCAACAAAGACAAGAATAAATATTTTACGGTAAACACTAATAGAAAAACAACTTACAACTTTGTAATATTTACGTTAAAAGAAAATCGTCATTACTATGAAGATTTACAAAAATCCTCTAAACTCGTGCTAATATGTTGGCCAATCAAAACATTTTGTAATCTGTCTTTTGTTCGTTTAAGTTATTAGAAAAAAAATATCTAATCAATAGGTGAAAGCTTTACCCCTCTAGTCGCTTAGGAAAAAAAAACTTTTCGAATCGCAAATTGTAGTTAATAGTAACTAACAGCAACAAAGCGAAAGAAATAAAGTATGAGACGCTCAGTTTTTCACAAAAATAAGTTTTTTTTAATGAGAACTTTAACTTGGAATTGCTGAAACGAGTGCACTTCACACTGTTTTATCTTTGTGAAGTTTTTCTCTATTACACCTTTTTTTAAATGACAGTTTTGTCACTTGATTTTTTATTTACATAATATTAAACAAATGTTCATATTCAAGATAAAGTTATCTTGTATGTAATCTACAATCACTTGCGTCATATCTTTTATTTAGTAAAAAATAACCATTATATACCACATATTATAAATGTACTTCTAAAACCACCTCGTAAAGTAAGTTCCAGCACTACGTTTAAATTTATATAATAATTTTAAGCAATGGAATTATAGTTGAGATATCAAAGAAAAGGAAAACTCATAATCATTAATTTTAACAAGTATCAACTTCGCAACCGGAAGGTCGTAAGGTAATAAGGCATTATCGCTTCTAAACATAATGATTGATTAATTCTCCAAACTACATTGTTGATCGAATTCGCAAGGATGACATGACAAATTAGTCTCATAATGTATAAGGTTATTGGCCCTCTGCCCATGTAAATTTTGACTTCTTAATGCTTAAATAACTTCACATAATAGATTTGATTAGTGCCGGTACTTTAAACTTGTGAACTTGTGAACTTCGATACAACTTTTTTTATTCTTCCTAGAGACGAGATGAGTAAAGAGTTCACCTGATGGTAAGTGATACGTAAGCCTATAACAACGTGACACTTATTAAGATGGTTTACACAGCACCGCATTGGGCTCGTCGCTTTGAGACATAAGGTGTTAATTCTCGTTACCTCAGTAATTTCAGCTTACAGCGCCTTTCAAACAGAAACACAGAAATGTTTTCACACTACCATTTGTCGGCTGAAATAGGAGCTGCGGTGGCATCTACCTAGACGGTCTCAGGCAACAGAGACGACCAGTAAACTACCAGCAAATATAAAAAAGTTAAAGTAAACTATTTCCATGCTCTCAGTAGGTCTAGTAACACAGTGGTCCCTGGTTTGTTAGAGCAACATCTCCTCATTATCATTCAACATCATTTGAAATGAAGGTCAACTCCTAACTTATTGTTGTTTAAAAAAATCTAAAATCGACCAATGGATGGCATTCAAACAAATCCTTCGAACTTGCAAGCTGTGTCTCCTTAAACTTAAGATGCACAATGTTTTCTGTATTGCCTGGTTTAATTTATGTAAGTTGTAATTTATGTATTGTGTTATCTTTTTTGGAGACCCTATAAATAAATAAATAACTCAAATAAACAAATACTGTTATCACACAATTAACAATTGTTAACGAAGCGTTCAAGTTCAGAGCAAATAATGACTGAACGAAATAATAATGTATCATATTCACTATTGGTTTTTCTGGCTGGAAACCATCTAGTAGTAGTAGTAGATGAACAGTCCTCAGCGTTAGTTTCTTTTCCAAGATAGGCTGTTAACTCATTCTATTTCGGAATTAAACTTATCCAAGCAAAAACAATGTGGCGAAATCCATATATAACATGTAACGTTGAAGATTTATCATTGAAACCTATTTTTTAATAGTGAAAAATATTCGTACCATTACTCTTTAATCCCAGGTGAAATAAGCCTTTACAACTTTGTTGTTGGAAACAAAGTACATTTTAAAGTGCACAACAATTTAAGATGTAGACGAATTAAAAGAGCGAGCTCGCAAAGTGCTGTTACACTTTGTGTGTTTACTTCCTGGATAATAAAATATTATGTATCTACAAAAGTAACTAAAAAGGAAAAATACTAACATTAGTTTTTGTTATGGGTTGTTCTTTATTATAAGTGTACTTGTCTGTGCGAGAAGTTTTAATTAGCAACTATAATCGCATCCTTGTTAGAACGGGACTTCATTTGTCCGCAAAATAACTATGACGATATAAAATTATCTTTTTAAGTGGAAGGCTTCTCATCAAGCTAATAAAAAAGCTAAAATTGATAGTGTAGACCATTAATCATGCAAATTTAATAGCTAAAACATCCTTCTAGTGGAAACTGGCGGTACTTTCTCAATAATTATATAAATAACACTTCTAAACAATCTTAAATTGTCTTCTCACCATTTTCATTTACAACTGCAGATACTAATGAAATTCAATTTGATGTTTAAAACTCTTTGAAATTCATACTTGCAAAGTTAACATTGGATATGCTTTTGAAATATCCATTCATTTAAGATGAACTTCCGTGTGACTTAAGGTTTAATTAAATTAACAGCTAATTAAGCTTTGTGCTTTCACAAAGTTTTGACGCACAATCAGTATACTTGTAACGATGTTTTATTTATTCTCGGGATTACTCAATTTTTATGAAATTCTCAGAATTATATTTTGATTAAGAAAGTTCAGTTCCGTTTTATACAATTTTTAAGTCAATACTCATAAAATAATGTTTCTAAATCCAGTACGTTTAAATAAAAGTATACTTGAAATTTTGTCTAAAGTATTAAACACTTATTTCATATATGTGAAAATACTTTAAAAAGAAAGGAAGAAGATGTCAAGTTTAAAACTGGTCAAAAATTTTTATATCTATATTAATAATATATATTTTAGCTTGATATTAAGTTATATTATGCGTAGGATAGAGTTAAGTACACGGTTGGTAATAGGCTTCGTTTGAGGATATGCACGATCGAACTAACGTATTTCCTTTCAGCTGAAAACCGGTTTACTATTGATAAGTTTCACGCCTACTTCACATGAAACGAACCATGATTATTATAATATTTTAATAAATGTAGTTTAGACTGTATGTGTCACTATGATAATGTACTACACGGCAAATAAAGAAATAGACAAAGAATTTAGCAGATTCTTCCTCTTTATTAGTGAAGGTTAGACGTTAGATTATTAAATATTAAATCATCATGAAATAATGATACTTACGAGTATTATAATAATGTTTTAGTGATATCTACAATCAGCTGTTTCTATTCGGTTCTATCGGACTTTGACTCTGTGTCGGATCTGATTTGCCCATTGATTTTGGTCTGCAACCGATTTGTCAATCAATTATAAAACAACATCGATAACTACATGACTCAAGTAACTGAGAACCTACTGAAAGCTCTTAAACTTTAAATGTACAAAATAAAACTCTACAATAAAAATAGTTATTCGATTCATTCTAGACTAAAAACATGCGATAGATTTATTTTGCTAAACTATTTCCAACATCGCCATACCGTTTGGTTTGTTTTTCGTTATTCTGTCCCAATGATGGCCTGCAGGTGATCGTTTTTAAAGATAAACTCTTTTTGTTTGTTACCTTATTTTTTTACAATACAATTACGTAAATAGTGCAATAGTGTACTATGAAATGATAACAGATATTTTTTTTTCTGAGATTCTCACAGTTTCACCGCGCCACAAGTCCATTATAAATAAAGCGCTTGCTTAAAGCACTCTCCAAGTTTTATGAAAAACCATGCTCCGTCGGTTAACTTAATTGTAATTTTTTTTAAAGTGCTTTAATGATAACAGGAAAAACTATTACAGAATAATTATAAATCGTCATTATCATCAGCCTACAGACGCTTACAGCTAGACTCTTCTCTAATCAAGCGACTTTCTCCAGATCTTCCGTTCACCTTGGTAGGCTCATATCCTTCTTCAGTTGCGAATCCTTCGGCCTGTCTCTGTCTTGCCCATTACCATAGAAATCTTTTGGGCTATATTACAGTAACTATATTCTTCATGACGTTCTTAATTACTTAAAGTCATCAATGGCAACACTCAAGAATTATAGACTACAGTCTTCAGATACTGTGGTAGATGGGGCGGATACAATTTTTAATTTACAGCTTTTTGTAAAAAAATATTTAAGTTCAAATTTAAATGTTTTGTTTTAACATCTAAACACCTTTTATATGTTTGTATGTTATTGTCGCATTATCAAACTTTGCCGAACTAGTGAATAACAAACTTCCCGTGTAGTACAAACTTCTACACAGTTACCGTTCAATAGATTTCTTTTCCGAGGAAATTTTCTTGGAACTAATTCTTTAGCTTATTTAAAGAAAAGGGTTACTTAAGTAACTTAAATTCTGTGTATGTTTTCAGAACATTGTCAGTTTATAATAATTATATTACTTAAATTATACTACATTATATAAATAACTGCAACGGATTTAAGACCGATAAAAATACGGTTAATGTTTGAAAAAATCTGAGTAAAAAATTGCGAAAACCTTAAACGTCGTTAAATGAAGTCTATTACTTTCTTCGTAACAGACAAAACCAATAAAAAGATAAATAATCACAGAGAGAGTCAAATTTTTAAAATACTCTTCACAGATCCATACGTGGGTTTTATTGTTTGATACTCTGCCAAAGCTGGTACGCGTTAACGTTTGATCTCTAGCTCTTAGTTCTTACCTAAACACTAAGTTTAATGACACGTGAAGATTGAGCATTCAATGTATTTCTTTCCAGTTTTAAAGCTATTCAACTCCTATTAACTTTAAGAAAAAAGCTTACCGCTTTCTCAAAGTTCGGGTTAAAAGATATGAAGCGGTCAAATATGAAGCTTATTTGTCTAATTTCCTCTATAAACAAAAGTACTAATTGACATATTAATAATTATGGAATCTGTTTAAAAGTGATAAATTTTACTTAATTTACTATTAACAGATAATGTAGCGAGGTTACTGAAAAAACATGCAAACTTCTTTTGTTCCAAGATAAAGGAATGCAATTTTGTCCTGTGCCAGAATCTCATTGTCATGAGTAGACATTTCTGTTAGATCATTTTATAATAAAGAACAATATTTAAAATGGGAAGAAATCTGCAGACTGTTTGGTATTAATAATGCAAGAGAGAACAAAAATAACTATTATTTTTATAGGATAAAAATGGGTAAAAACGAACCGCCTTCTTAATATTTCTAGTAAGTCTTAAAGCTTTTTGTATCCACTACGCTAATCAACTGTGGATTGGTGATACATCCACGAAAGCTGTTTAATGAACATATTGGTTTCCGCGTATTTTATTAAAAAAAACACCAAAAACTTAAACCTAATTTCCAACCAATTTTTTTTCTTCTCGAATATTCCGTTAGGATAAACTTTATATTTATAAGGACTTACATATGAAGATTGTGTTTCCTGTGATGTCCACCTAACTCAGATTGGAGCACTACTTATTATGAAATAATACATGCTACTTTTGTTGAATAAAAAAACAAGAATTCCTAAAAAAGAATTTAAAACTGTTTAAATTTTCAGGCATATGCAGTTTATGCAATTTCAGTAGCAAGTGTTGTAATTTCCAAGGAGTATTTTAAGTATTCTCTTGGCACCAAAAATAAGCAGAAGAAGGTCTGCCAGGTTTAACTAGTCACGTATATGATTATAATCAACTGCAAATTTGAAACTAACGAAGCGCTTTCGGCAGCATCAGCTGTGCTATTATTGTTAACATTATAACGCAATGTAAATTGAAGTCTATTCTCGGTAAATTTAATGTTGCTATTCCGCATAGACAAATACTGGAATAAATACACTTGACAATACCCTGCACAGTTTATCGAACATTATAGTGTCATTAAAGCTGTTAAATTGAGCGGCAGTGGTCCATTGAGGCGGTCAGTAAAAGAACCATTTTATTTATAACGCTTGAAATAGTAAGTTAAATTACTCACACAATGAAATTTTAGTTATTAATCGTAAAATAAATAAAGATTTAGTCCTCATTTCATTTTTATTAATGAAATTATATAAAAATTAGTACATCTCATAGAGATAATGATGTAACATATTTTAAGTAAGAAATGCTTATTTCCTAACGCCACATAAAGTTTTTTTTTAAGCGAGAAGTAAATAGAAGTTTTTAATACGATGCAAATTTTTTGTTAATATTATATATGCAATTACAGGGTAGAGTAGTATACTTTCAAGTCTCAAAAAGTTAATAAGTTGTGGTAAGGAAAATAGATTTTGCACCTAGTTATCCACTTTTAATGATTATTAATATTTCTTTCAAAAAGTTGTAAACTTTTAAACAACATAAATTACTATAAATCAAACCTATCGTCTTAAATATTTTTTAAGGTTAATTTTTGTGTCAATTTAATCGGGTAAAATCGTAGGATTTATTGTGCTTAAGATGTATTAAATTTAACTTATAATTAACTTGCTGTAAGCGTTCACTATTAAACTAAAACCAGTAATTCTATGTGAGTAATAAGCGAATGGAAATTACTTAAATTTTTACGTTACACTGGCTGTAGTTTATGCGAATCGTAAAGCTACAGCTTGGGTTTTTTTTCAGCTAAAAACTGTTTCAAACATGCCAAGAATTCGTGTTCAATTGCACGGTTGGAATGAAGCCAATGCTTTGTTTAACAGTTTCGCGACAGTACTTGTTTATCTTGCGGCGCTGATCTCTTTACATGCGTCTACATAGTTACCTGTTATGTTGCTCACATCTTTAAAGCTTTCTACATTGACACGACTTTATAGATTATACGAATATTACCGTATTCTAAATGTACATAAAGCAGAATAGTTCTTATAAAAAGTTCTGTACATTTTGTTTTAATGAAACTATTTATTTATGTTGGGAGTTGTTAGTGTACAATAATCACAAGGTGGGTGCGAAGTAAGGAATGGTGGACTCACTCATATTTAACTGTAACGTAGCACATATTTAACCTATAAATTTCTTTTTATTTAATATAAAATTAAAAAAGCAGGATATATGACATCATACATCATTTGTATTTATGTCCTGTAAATAAAATTTTTATTTTATTTACTTAATAAACATATTATCTATACTGTAGTAGTATTTAAGTAATGGCAAAAGCTATAGTTTCTCTCAATCGGCTGATGATGATGACGATAGTTTCTTTTTAAATACCATCATTTAAACTAAGTAATAATCGTATACTAGACCCTACTGTTAAATACTTTCTTTCTTAGATATTTTTATAAATGTCAGGTTTCTTTTATAAAAGAATATGTATTTTTAACAAATACCCATGTGTGCTCTATATATTGCGCTAATAAAGACCGTGCTCAAAGGATGTAAAGAAAATTCTAATGCCATTATAACGTATTGACCTCATACGAAGAGGTTCGTACCCTCAACCCTTTCAATACGCAAAAAGTCGAGCGCATCTTCGAACTACTCTAATCACGAATATTTATATAAAAAAGTGACCTCCATTTTCATTTTCACATTTTCAGCGTTTTCTGATAATATTTTCATTCATACGAAAGGTTATTTTCTGGTTTAATCTATAGGAAAGCTGAAGATAGAATGTCCTGAATCTCAATGATTCTGGCAAAAAGTCTCACCGAAACGATTTAAAAAAATATATATAAATGACGGAAAACGTGTATTAACATATATCCTTGTACAATGGAAATTGTTGATGAATCTATTTGTCAGATAAAAAAATTTGTAGTTAAGTCCAACTTCTAAAAATAGGTCAATCGACGAATCTAGCTCGGCTTGGCAGCATTCGGGAAACTACGAAACATCTCGTCACAGCAATCGCAAAGTCTGATGACAAAAGCATTAAATTCATGGGTCGTAAAAAGACTACACGATCAAAATATGTATGCGAATAGAAGAACAGAAGAACTGAGAAGGTGATCCATGCGTGCGAGCATAGTCTTGGAAAACATTAGTTTTAAAATAAACCGTGTTAGATCGTCGAAATACGATGTTTGTTTTTATTATATCATAAATCCCCCACTTCATATCGCTTCAGCGTTTATATCTTAGTTTCTCTTTACTATCGTCGTCGTATTCTTTATAGTAAAAGAGATCATTACATGATCTCAGTTGAGGTGTCTGTTCTTTTAATATATTCAGAAGTCGTTTTTGACACTAACATATTAATAGTAACTAGAGTGGTTAAATTAAAACCGAAACTGGCACGATATCAGGTTAATGTTTTGAATACATATTTAACCACTACGCGTTGTCACACTCTGGCCCCATATTTTAATGATTTCTTTATTATCTTGAATTTTTAAACATTGGGTTACTAAGTTGATTAGTAAAAGTATATATTGTTAACTTTATGTTAAACACAATCTGTTTTTGCTGCTAAAAAAATGTAGAAAAACCGTGTTACGATTAAAAAGGCGATGTAGCAAAGATTATTGGGGTAGCGAAGTAACACGTGAATAATGGTTAGATATTAATCGCTATAAAAAATACAGATTATACCTTTTACTAAGTGAAAGGTATACTTGTAATGTAAACGATTTGAAACATTATCAAAACCAATTCAGAGCTGAAGATAAACACTCAAACTTTAAGCAAACATTGACGGTGTATGGTGAGCCCTACTACTTAATAGTTTAGCATCGGATTCATGTTAAGATGTGTAAAACATGCTTATCTAAGCATAATGTTAATTTTGAATGCTAATAGACTTTGAAATATAAATTAATAATTTAATTTAAAGAACGGAAAAGCATTTAAGTTAACGATGAAAACGCTGTATTATTTTAATTAACAGCGTAAAAGATCAAACAAAGTGAAACAATATACCATTGTATTGGTTACTTACTGTCACAACTTTGAACAATGGACCCTGATAGATTACATCTTAACAATGATACCGAACCTCTCAAGTTACACAAAATATTTAACTAATTTTTAATACACAAAAGTCTGTACCAAAAAACCTTTTGACAGGAAACTAATTTACTTTTAAAAATATCATATTTGTGGACGTCTTTAAATCTTACATTTATGTAAACATACAAGTTAAGTTATATTAAGGGACAAAGAAAAAACTTGAGTTGATGTTATTTCAAGTTTTGCCATCACTTTTATTATTATAGCCCATTAATCTTTTTGTTGATCTCCATCTACTTTTTTATAAGCTCTCAATGTGAAAGTTTGTTTTATATGTTTTGTTGAAGAAGAATGCGTTTCAGAAAAATACATTAAGAAAGTATTAAAATACAATTTCATTTATAGCAACACTAAATAAAATTACACTTAATAATAAAAGGACAACAAAATGTAAAATGCGCCATGAGCGATTATATTGTTGAAAGCCATCTTTACCAGACAAAGTTTTGATGGATTTGTTTAGATGGAAGTTATTGTCTGATGTGGGTGTGGTAAGAAAAGTTAATTTTTACATACACGTACATTTGATATTTTTGATTATTTTAAAAATACGTAAAATTAAAAAAAAAAACATGATACACGAAGAAAACAACGATTACAGTAGAGTGGGAGTCAATATTTATTTTTCAATGCTTATACTTACATAGTAAAGGTTTACTATAGTCTATGTAAATTAAAATACAATAAAGATTAACGATTTTAAAAGTTGAGAATTTTTACTGTAATAAATAACTCGCCTATTGATATATGCTTATATGACACTTCGGCGTTTTTAGTGACAAACTGCGTTAGTTCAACATCCAAAGATAACGATGTAAAACTTTTGCGTAAGAAAAAGATACGATAATATATAATCATTTAGTTTCCTGCAAGTCTTCCGAATTCATTTAATGTATCTCTCAAAAACATTATAACTATAATAACAAAAAAAAGGTTTTCGGATTTATTTATTTTTAATCAATCTCTGATTTTGTATAGAAAAACGGCAAATATTAGCGAATTGATGTATAAATTAATTTAAAATATTCGCATACGAAACAAACACTTGACTTACTACCCAATCAAAACAAATCAAGTTACTTTTTAATAATAAGGTATTTCTTCGAACCAAAAAAAAAAAGGTAAATTTATACTCAAATTTTAATATAAAACGAAAGAGAATGTCATTGAAAGACGATTATTATTTCTTCCATCTGAATTATTCATTGCTGTCGATTATAAACGGAGCCCGGAATGTAGAGACTAAAATAAGGTGGAACGATAACGCCAACGGCCCATACATGTGCCCTTGTCTTCATCATATCTTCAAGCTTAATTAAATTCTTCTGTTATATCTCGCCTATTTTTTTCTTTGCAGACTACGCATAATATCTTTCTGTTCCTAAACAAATTTTTACATCACTATTTTTATGCAGCAGAAGATCTTGGTCGATGTTTATACTGACGGTAAAGAAGCAACGTGTTAAAGTTATAAAGGAGATAGTTATCTTTAAGATGACATAAAAGTGAAAATATAAAGGATATCGTAAAATATTCACAAAGTGGGCGGTAAATGAAATACAATTAAGATCTTTAAAGGATACGAATATTGACATTTTTATGTAAAACGCTTCATATATAAAGGAATTAGTTATATTTAGTTTCCTACTAGTTTATATATAACATCTAGATATCGGTCGCAAACATTTGATTGTTATAATGTATATAATAAGAGACAGTTAAAAGTACTATGCATTTGATATTGTTCTTCTTATATTATTGTTTGTAGAGCTGTGGTTTGAACAAAAAATTTACATCGCAACTTTTGTGTAAAAAATTATAACATACATTTTACAAATATTACATACATACAACGTTTATGAGGAGATTAATTACCAAGACAAATTTACTGAATAAATCAAGGCATTACAAAATTCCGATATAAACTGAAAAAAATGTCATCACAGGAAGACTTCAATTATACATAAAAAAATTGTTTTATTTTTATGTAATTTATTACGCTTTCCTAAAAGCCGGAAACCATTACAAAAAGCATTATAAATAATTTATACTTGAACGTTCATCTTGATCTATAGACAACAGATGGGTAATATACATAGACGGATTTGTTAATAAAAATAAGGAATCGGTATATGCAATATTAAGTAGAAGTAAATATCGAAAATAATCGGATTACACATGTAACACGCGATAAGCACAATAAGCCGGACCGAAGAACAAACAAAGCGGCTGTATCATATTTCGCCGCAAATAAATACAACGAAATAAAGTTGTTAGATACGGATACTATTACACGGAACAAACAGACGTTATCTCAACATAAATAGGTCACACAATTTTTGATGCAAATAACTTACTAGAAGGCATCTTATTAAGTATCCAACTATATTCTAGATTAAGCGACGAGTTAGACTTTCTCCTGATGGTAAGTGATACGCCTACCCATGACAATGTGGCGCTAGTTAAAATGGGATACACAATACATTGTCCTCGCCGACTTCTGACATAAGATGTTAAGTCTCGTTACCACAGTAATTTAACTAGCCACAACGCCATTCAAACTGGAATACAGTAATTTTTGCACAGAACTATTTAGCGATAGAAATAGGAGCTGCGGTGGTACCTACCTAGACGGTCTCCGGCAACAGAAGCTTGCCACCATTGATATAATTCACATTAAGAATTACCATTAAATATATTATAGTATTTACGAAAACGGAACTTTTTATATTAATTAATATTCAAAAAACAGAATTCTCAAAGTTCATCACGTGTGAAAAGGCCGAAGAACCTCGGTTCGATTTTAGGGACTCATGAGACGAAGTTTAAATGACGGAAGCAGAAATCAATCTGCTGTTATAACAGTTTTTTAGTTTTCCTGTTGTCAACATGTGTGGAAGAGAGATAACTTTACTACTTCGGCGTCAGGTTAATATGTAAAGTTGAACAAGTAATAGGTCGTTTCAGATAAAAAAAACACAGTTACGCCATACGGTAGATAAACGCATAACAATTTATCAACTGAATGCAGTAGTAAATATTGCACGTCTGTTTAATATTTGTAATGGGGATATTACTCACAAAGTTCTACAAAGATAACCTAGTTACTTGTATTCTCTTCGCGTCGTAAATGTCATAAAGTTGCATCAGTAAGAAATTTCGTGGCATCTTGATAACTAATTCAGATCCTGCAAAATTAACTGGCTGTACTTATAATATCTAACAATAATTACGTATTTAATGCTTAACTAACCTTTTTATGTATTAATACAAGAATCATACTAAAGTTACTGTCAAAACAGAGACGTCCAAATTTGATATTTCTTTTCTAATAGGTACTACAAGAATTACAAAAACAACCTGGTGATGAAAAATCATTTTATATTAAATTTGTTTTTGGTATCAATGTTTCATTACGCCTTAGAAAAATACTTCTCATTAAAAAAACGCATAAGTAAATGAATACATAACGTTCAAAGTACATAAAAATTATAAAATACGCTAAAATGCTGTAAACGTAACATGTAAACGTTATTGTTAAATTTTAACCGTTCTTCGTTAATTTGTGTATTTTTTGCTTTAATAAATGTTAGTATATTTAACTCTTTGTTTTATATTAACCTGGCGTTGTATTTTTAAATGGTTGTACGTAGTGTTTTCAGTCATCACACGACAAAGCTTGAGAAATTATAACGTTTTTTAAGTCGACATTTTGTAGACACGAGAATATTTCAAAAGCATGGCCCCGCCGCTGCGAAGAACACATCAAAGGAACGAGTTATTTATTCATTTCGAAATTAAACGTTTCTCTGAACTTACTGCATAAATGTAAATTGTCAATATTTTAAGTAAGAACTTAAAATATTACAACTAAGTAATTTCTTCGGCATATTTGAATTTTTATCCGCACGTATTATTTATAAAAATGAAACCTCTGTACATATAATGGTTCCAAACATTCCAGAATAAAACGAAAGATTTGAAAAAGATATAAAGTTAAGAGGTCGTGTGGATAAAGCCCAAGAGGTTGAATCGACCAGGTCAAAGACACAGCTGTAAACGACGCTATACATAAGGTGAGTAATACGAAAAGCAGGCGTAAAAGAGACTGAGAGAAATAAAATAACTACAATAATTTTTATGCAAGATGACTTGATAAAAATTGTTTCTGTCGCGGTTATTTAAATATTTTCATTAAGTAAGTGATTCATATTTACTTACAGCTTAGACGCGAATTTCTAATCGTAATTGTGATTAAAATGATTATAGTTTGGCAAAATAAATAGCTGATGATGGAAGTTATCTAAAAACTAATGGGAAGTATTGCTACTACTCTTTTTAATCCGTCGTCATACACTACTTATTTATACCCCAGTATATGTATTATTGATTTAAATTCATAAGTTGGTGGTAACGTTTTTTCGAACCCTGGTCTCCATACTCATATTGTAAATCTGCTGCTGTAACAACATTACCGTATTCCGACTATCAACGTATGAGAGCTTTAGTACTCGTATTATGGGCAAGCACGCTTCACCATCCATTGCCTTATTGTCACTTCATCACCATGTGAAATTGAGGTTCAGTGCAAACCAATTGCAGATGGCAAAGCGACGAGACAAGCAAGACGTTCACCTGATTGTAAGTGATAGTGATATACTGATTGTAGTGCTCATAACAACATGCCGCTAGTTAAGATGTACACTGCACGACATTGCGCTCGTTGCTTTCAGACATACGCTGTTAAGTCTCGTTACCCCAGTAATATCACTAGCTTACACCGACCTTCAAATCGGAACCCAACTCATGTTTGCACACTACTATTTGGCGGCTGAAATAGGAACTGCTGTGGTACCTAACTAGACAGTCTCCGGCAACAGAGACCTACCACCAGTAACAAAAGTATTACAAAGTTCTAATTTGAAAGACGCTGTAGTTAACGTAATTATACGGCTGGTGAAATTAAACATTTTAACTTTTTCATATATATGTATGGTAAATGTAATTGTTTCGTTAATAAAAATTTCTGTAAATTTATTATTTTTTTTAATGTTTGTAAACCGTTGTAAAGCATTGTGCAGAAATAAAATGGTCGTCACGAAAGAATTTAGTGTCAGCACTCGGTGCACGTACTAATTAGTGAGTCGTTTGTCGTGGCTTTTAAGCTTAAGCGCGTCTAGTGAACGGATTTTTTTTTTTATTTTAATCACGATGTTTTAGTATTCCTTTTAATTACAACCTCTTTCATCGCGGACGCCCTATTTAAAATCTGGAACAAAGGGGAGTATCATTTTGGAATATTGTTCGATACATTTGCTATTTTGCAATAGAACACATTTTGATGCTTTTGTTTCTTTTTATAATGTACAACTAAGGGAAGACCTGTTCATTAAGCTGCTATCAAAACATATACTATGATCATATCATCACTATTGCTGCGTCCTTCGTACCGGAATAAAGTAATTTGGAAACAAAGACAAATAACAGATATATGAGGATACTCTGGCTTCCAACAAAAATGGTCTAACCCAATTACGTCAAATTGTTAAGTTAGAAGGTTTGGATCAGTGACAAAGGTCACTTCTAAAACATTTGTCATATAAAATTAGTTTTGGTTACAAATAAAGTATAAAGAGCTATGAAGATAAAGAATAATCGCTGAATGTAGTCAAGGAGTTTTACTAAGGAGGTTCTAAGTTAGTCGCAGATATTTTACTTTGTTTTTTTATAATTTAATCAATGCCATGATTAGTATGATCCGATTTTATTACAGGCATCTAGGTATTGGACTCAATATTTCAAAATTTAATTTTTGTACTATTGAGTCCAACTTTTAGTATCTGGAAGATGGTAACATTGAGATATTATATCCTTTTAAGTAATATTCTTTGCCTTAGATTTTAAGAAAGCATATGAATAAAAAAAGTACTTACGATTTCTTGTATTAAAGTAAGTTTACCATTAGCTTAAAAAAAATTACAAATTTTAGTGTATACATATTTTTATTCATTGACACATATTCGTGTATTAAATTAGTTTCCTGTTTTCAAAATAATTCTCGATATTCACAAAGTATTATTTAAGAGCAGCTATGCTTCATAATTATGAATATTTTAATATGTAATAAGGAAAATGAATAAGAAAAGGAGAAATTTTATACATTCTGTATTCAGAGACGGACGCTTACTTATGACAAAGGCCTAATGAACTCCGATCACATTTATTTCTTTGGTGTTATCAAAAGAATTACATAAACTTTTCGCACCATTAAAGTTGCATGTAATAAAAGCACATAGTTATTACAATAATATTTTACATAATTCGTACTTCGACACAAAAGTCTGGTTAGTTTCCCAACATAGAAACTTCAACCAGTCTAGTGGTGATGAACATTCGAAACATTATCATTCATCGTTGACTTGAAAAGACGGTAACAGTAAAGATGGTAAATAAATTAAAAATATCTGAGAGATATGGCAAATCTGACGGCCAAACAAATAAGTGTGAAGGTCTTTGGAGAAAGCTCGTATCCAGCAGTGGCATCTATAAATGTGATGATGAAGCGAGCTGTGGACAAACCTGTGATCAGAGTAACCGACGATGAAGATGAAATTCAATATTACATCGAGAAAAGCATTTATTCCTTCTTAAAAGCCAAGCGCTATGCAGCACGTCTTCCACACAAAACAACTAAAAGAGAAAATTTTATTATCTCCATAATAACACACAGATATCATAGTTATGTTGTACAGAAATGACAAAATATCTTTATTCAGAAGGCGTTCCTCTTTCATTTTCCTTTATTTCGCATTCAGTCATGTTGAATGATTGCAGTGCTTGCAAAAAAAAGCGCCCCACTTTCCCTTTTAAGCAGGACCAATATTTTTATTTATTCATTCCTTTACATCTTCGTCATATACTTACGAAGTACTATAAAAATTACAAGCAATGTTTTTAGGTATAATACTAAACAAGCTCGGGCTTTAATGTTACAGAATATTGAGTGATGATGAGACAGTAGATGAAGTCGCCAAAAATACTTTTGCTCTCATATGTTGACTATCGAAACGCAATTTTGTCAATATAAGTTTGATAGCTAGCCAGGCGGGTTTGTAAAAATTCTATCGTCATCCAATCAAAGAAAATTCTACCACCAATCTTAGTTGTAACCATAATAACTAGCACGCAGGATTCCTGCAGCGGCTTTTATTAAAAAAATATTATATGTTAAAAAATACACTTTCATGTTACTGTAACAGAATTTCGAGATTCTTTCCGGGTGAAAATATTTCATAAATAATACGTACTGAGGCAAGACGTTCACGACACCTTGCTTCCACACGTCACGTGCACAGAGTTGAACTCCGGTTAACGATCAACAAAAATATCTACTTAACTTCTCACTGGCGTGTAAAACTTGCTTTATATATGTAATAAAGAAGCTACTAGTCTACTCGTGTTAATATTATACACAAAACATACTGAAAGGAATATTTATCATAATATTTTCATGATAGTTTGTGCTATCGCCAAAAAATCTTCTGACAGCACAGAGACTTGCAATTAACGATTGTTTCAGCATTTCTTCTATTGTAAGTATTAAGTAATGCATAACGAAATTCCATTTGTAAATTATATTTTCAGAGTCACATGTGTAAGTAATAAACAGTCAGATATTCGTTTTAATTGTCGGAGGAGAACACACGATCTCTGTCGCTCACGGCCACTGTTGACAGTTCGTTAGTCTTTATAAACATTAAGGTGGTTAAAGCGTCAACATATACTTCAAATAGTAACAGAATCACGTGAGTAACCCCAAGCTGTTAATAAAGTGAAACCAGAACCAGAAGCAGCTGGAATATTCGATGTTTTATATAAGAAATGCCCTTCATAACTGAATGCAAAGATCGTCCGATAGAGCGATATCCCAGTGTCCCATTGAAATTTACGAATATACCCATCGTTATTTGAAAAATGTTGATCTGTTAGTAGTTTATACGAATAGCTTTAATTCTGTCCCATTGCCATAAGCGAGAATGATTCAGAAGTACACACAAAGTTCATTATGTTTAATACAAGTAGAGTATGTTTCTGATAATTTGTGTACAAACAATTAAGCTCGAAAAACATATCGCATTGTATTAAATATTTATTTTTTAACCGGAAATAGAACAGGCTGACTAAATTGAACGGAAAAAACCAATTTACTAATTTTCTATTCCCTTTCTAGATCTTCTTTTTTCTAAGTCTTATGGAATGAACTGTATGATTTTATTGCAACAGTCATTAATATCAGATCATAGTGATTATACGTAGCCGTATATAACGTAACTAAAACTTAATAATATTCATTTCAGACGAAGAAGACAAGTGCGACGTTGACCCAATGGTTAGTGATACGTCCAACCATAATAATGTGGCGCTAGTTAAAAATAAAACCTACACCTGTAAAAAAAAGATAAACTAGAAAATCTGTATGGATTCTGAAAAAATGCTTCTTTCTCTAACATATTTGTTCTAGAGCTAGTCGGTAAAGGGCATCCCGATATTTATACCATTTACAGAGTTATGTACATTTCAGAAGCAATAACGTGTTTGTGATATTGAAGTATTTAATTAAACTGAAACGGAAATCAAATAGAAAACAATATGAGCTAATACGGTTTCCGTTTTACGCACCGAATGAGCACAAATGAACACATGAATTTCAGGAGATTTCCATTTCATTGTCTGGCTTTGAATGGCTCGTTACAATTCCTAGTCGTTATTTATCGATTTTTCATGAGAGTTATTATACTATAATAAATATGATATGTAGAAATGAAATGGTGGAATACAGCTTTAAGCGTCTTTTAGATACTTGTCATCATAAATAATGTATTTATTACAAGTGAAGTAATGTTTCTCACTGTTCAAATATTTTGTAACTCTGATTTTGTACAAAAAGTTAATAATTGTTCAATATATTATTTATAGCATGATAACCTCCGAAAACGAATTGCTATTTTTTGAATGTAAAATCTTTATTATTTTATAGTCGTGAGTACGAACAGTTTGATCAACCTTTCTGAGTTTCCTGTTACTTCTTCTCAGAAGAGAGCGAGTTGCGAACATCATTAAAATCCAATGTAATAACGAGATTGTAAGTAATCAAACCGGATGAATAATCATAATATAGATTACTTATTTTACTCTGTAAACACTCTTTACTTTATACTGACATTCTTTACCGCTGTTAATACATATTTTTTTTGAACGCTTTTACCTTTTGCAGAGAACACAGGTGGTGGAGTGTGTGATAGAAATTACACATTTAATAAAAACAAGTAATATTTCTGTGACACAAATCTTGTGCTTCTAAATCATGGAATCAAATAAATCAAGGACGCAAGGAAAATATGAAAATCCATCATCTTAAGACCAACGTTAAAAGGCATTATTTATTTTGACGGATTCACTGGTGTTCGGTTTCTGCCTTTGTACGGATCAATTTACTTTTATCCATTTCAGATCAACATTTACATAAAGATAATATAAGTAGATGAAAACGTATTAAAATAAATTCATTTTATTACAAACAGCGAAACTTGCTAATATTATAAACGACAAAAACTTATAATTTCTTGTGTGAACTTCAGATTAAACAAAATATTCTACGTCTGGATCGATCTTGTGTTTGTTATGATTTTATTTATAACATATTATTGTATAGTGAACACTTTGTTTTTTAATACTATTACTATTTTTTTGTCATTAAATTTATTTACTTCTTATTAAACATATATCTTTTAAATGGCGATGGATTTTGAAACTAGCAATTAGTAGTACCAATGTGATAATCACAACTGCTCAGCCAAGAATATAAAGTCAAAGATATCTTATTAATACAGCGATGTTTTCGATGTAATAATAATATTATTTTTTGAAAAAAAAACTAGTATCTGTTATATTACAACGTTTCTAAAATTAAACTAATTTGTTGTTAGCAAAATTATAACATTCAATTTGTAAGAAAATCAGCATTTGTATAAAGCCTCACTTAATACCTCACTAAGACCGGAAGATATAATTAATCCATAACATTATATTCTATATCTAGTAAATTTACTAACAGATCATGCTTTTCAAGTCGACGAAACTGTTTATATGTTAGCAAACTTCATATCGCTTCCAATAGTAAACATAAGTATCTATTGCGATCGGTTTCTTACGACATCGGCGGTGAGACGACACCCAGTAAGTCGATGATATCAAGGAAACTGAACTGAGATAGGGTAGAAATATTTTGTAACTTTACTCCCGGTCGGCGTAGTAAAACGATTTACTGCGTATCGGTTAAATCGCGCTTGTCTCTCCGTTGTAAGATTTCTCGTGGTCCTTAACAATTTTACGACCGAAATATTTATATATCAAATATTACTTTTCAGAATCATTACTATGTCAACAACACAACGTTTGCTAGCAATAAAAATAATCGAGTATAACATTTTTCTGTAAAAGCATGCAGTATGCACCGGCACTTGGTCCGCTTCTACTTTCAATAAGATTCCTTGAATTTTTTAAAGTTCACAGCGCAGACGTATTTTTCTCATGAATTTTACAACGAGTTCAAGTAATTTCAATAGAACGGAAAGCGCATTAAAAAATAAGAATTTAAAAAGTAGTATAGTTTAAATTTTTTTACACGAAATCGCTTATTGAATTCGAAATCTTTGTGTCCAAAAAACTATATCTCCATAATCGCAGAATTGATGTATGAAAGACTAATACAATTTGTGTTATTGTAAGTTCTTTGTTAGTTGTAAGTTCTATATATACTTTTTTATATATACTTTTATTTCAATAACTATTTATTTTGAGACGCATTTTAAACGTTGAAATTATTT
>DWMX01000817.1:0-20383 GCA_018246375.1 Byasa alcinous | reverse complement strand
AAATATTTTATAACATTTTGTGAATTACTTATAAATGAGTCATTTGATAAAAGTTTTAATCTAATTGTTAGTTTAGTTCTAGTTGAGGTAGCGAAGTGTCAGCTAAAATAAATTCTTGCTAGGCTCTTGCTAAGTCACCGTGAGTGGAATAATATACCAGGTATAATTTGTAACGTAAGTTTGCGTGTCATTGTTCAATTGGGCATATTGAAATGAGAGACATTAGTATTCCATTGATTACAAAAATTTTGTTAAAGTACATTTAAATAACATCATAATTAATATCTAAAATGTAAAATATCTGAAATGTCTTATTAGGATAAACTAATTAAATTACTTATTTTATGTATTTTTATTAGTGCTTAGTACACGCTTATAATTAACGGAAATCCGCTTCCCTGATAAATTTTTGTTATTACCAACTACGAACGAGAGTAGTGGAGGAGTTACATGCTTTTGTTGTACAACTTTGTGTAGCGCAGCGAAATAGGCATTTCCGCCTGCTCATAACAATGTAGCGTAAGTTAGGAGATTAAAACAACACCATATTGTGTTTATCGCCTTTAGACTATTGATTATGTATTGTTACCCAGTAATTTCACTAGCTAACCGGAAAATAATAATGTTTACACACTATGTTGAGCGATTGAAAATGGTGCTGCCGTGTAAACAATCTTCGACAGTAGTGACTTAGTAGAGATCTACAACAGGTTGAACTTTTAGTGACGGTGGTATTATGGTCCTTTTGCAAAGCTAGTACAGTTTTATGGTCTTATTTAAGTTTACACAATTACGTCGCATGCCCATTTAAATTTCTCAACGCTGAGATCAAACCGTAAACTAATTTAGGCGTCAATTATTATGTAACTGCTCCATTACAAAACTAGGTCGATAATACTGTGACATTTTCTTAAAAATTGCTGTTTCAAATATTATAAATCTTTACGAGGCGAGATATTACCGTTTATATTCCTCGCTTACATACAGGTTTTTTGTTATTAAGAAGTACGGTAATACATTTTCAATAATGCAAAAATAAGAACAATTGTATAACACAATTTGTAAGATTTTAAAAGTTTAACGATATTAACAATACAAATATTTAATTTCAACAACATTTTCATGTTAACTATTTACACAGGCTATGTCTTTTAACAATACTACTATAGTTTTAATATCAGTGTATTGTGATATTATTTTTTATATTATATTTATTATTTAACTGAATTATTTCCTATAAGATTTTATATTTAGTTGTGTAGATCGAATTCTAAATAAGGAATGGAACTCCTTAAAAGTTGAGGGCCTATAGAGGAAAACTTGTCATAGTGAGCAATTTTTCCGTTTAACTCGCAAGTTTGTCGAGCCCGCCGGCGAATATTAATTTTAAAAATTCATAACTCTTCACTTTCCATGTTGTTCAAAGTGCCGGAACGGGGTCGCTGCGATAACGAGCAGGATTTTAACTGCGATGTAATGAATTCAGGAAGATTAATTTTTTCGACAATTCACTGATGAACTCTTTTCTTACTTTGTCGATAGAATAGTACTAATTTTTTAATATACTATCTTAATTCACAAAATTTCATTATTCTTTTTTTATGTTTCATATACAAATATATTTTATATCGAAAATTCAGTTGACGTTTATGTATATCTACGCGTTTGTACCTTTCGAAGAGGTATGGGATCCTTTCTGAGCTATAGTAAAGAAAAATATTGCATGAAAACATGTAGTGTCCATGATCCAATAGTAATTATAGAGATCATCCCACAATCGTCGATTTGTACTTGATCAATGTGATGATTTAATTTTGACTTTACCGTCGAGGAAGAAGGCTGCGAGGCCATATTGTGGAGAGACTAACATAGAAGGCAACCTTATTTACAAAGTCTCTGCCACTTGAAAAATATTTTATTACACTGTGAAAAAAATTACGTATTAAACAGCTAAACCTATTTCATATTCAAGGACGTTGTAGGTACTTTGGCTGGCAATCAATTGCAAGTTAAGTGTGGAACATTGATAGGGGACGTTATTGAAACGATGCCAACCGCATCGCTTTGCTAGCTCTCTTGAACACCGAAAACGAGATTCATACATATAATTTCAAGGATTTTTCTTTTAACTTAGCTTATAATTTAATGACACCATTAATATCATCATCATCACGATCAATCAAATCGGTTATGCCATACCGGTTACTATTTTTTTTGTCATCCTCACTTTCAAAAACAGAAAATGTAGATAAAGTATTTAGTATAATAAAAAATTTTTAAGCAAAGAAATTAAAAATAAAAAATAATATCGAAGACTTGTGAGGTTATAAAAAATTTAAAAATTAAAATAGATATAATATATATTAATTTTTAACTCCAATTCAAAAATGAGAAATTCAAGTTTCAATCGGTTTCAAGAATCAGTCTGTCTATAAGTAGCAAACATAATTTTTTATAAAAACAACCTCTGGTAATTCCAATAATTTTTGGGTTCACTCATTCCCATGTTCTCCACGTATTAGGTAACAATCTAAAAATAAATTATTTATTATTGAACCGTCCAAACTATCAGGCTTCATCTTAATAAAGTTACACAAAGCGGTTATCATTTTATGGACAAATTTGTCTACTCTACGGAATGAGGTTAGTTAAAGAGGTTACTCGTGCAATAACCTTCGTAAACTGTTTCATTTCATGTTAATGTTTGACATTTTCGATAATGATTTTTATAGTGCAAAGTATTTGAGTTAAATCTTAACAAAAAGTGTCGTCTGTGTCTCATTATCATCAGTGTATTTTTTTACATGTAGTTAATATGTTGTTGTATATCCGTAGTGATATTTAGCGACGCGTTGGGCGCGTCCAGTGGCGTGGGGCCGGTACCCACGCTGGTGTCGGAGTCAGCAGCAGGCGAAGTGGAGATGGTACAGGAAAGCGAGGGGGGCCCGGGCGACGGCCTCATCGCGCCCCGGCGACTGCCCAATCCCTGCCTAGAGAGCCCGCAGCGTATGGACTTACACCGAGAACTACTCTTTAATCAGAGGATGTGAGTGATAACGTTTTATGTTCACTGTAATTTGATATTTAGTTTCCTCTAAGTACGATGGTCGTAGATTATGTAACGAGAACGAAGTTGTTTTCATTTAACCATTTTAACAATAACATTATTCTATATTTTAATTAAAATTAATTTTTTGTACGTTTTAAGTTTATGGTACGTGAATAGTGATACTGATGATCTAGTGAAGGTCGCGGGAAACTGCTAGATGCGGACAGAACTGGAATGATCTGTGTGGAGATCTTTGAAGGTGATATGTACAACTGATGATGATGATGATGAATAGTTATTAGATCGACTGTCGCACGATTGCTTAAAAAGCTTTGATTTAATCAGTGCTTAAATTATTTTGTCTTTAAATAATATTATACGTACAAACAAATTAAATTACAACATTAATAACAGGATTTAAATTATATATATTTTTGTAGTGGGACCAATCGTGTAGGATTAACAGTTATTTTATATAATTCACAAATCTTTTTCGTATATAACATAATAATTTAGTTCAAATGAATATAGAATTATTAAATTGATAATAATAGAACCAAATTTTTAATATGAGATCTTGATGAATAAGAATTGATTCTCGTGATAAAACTTAATCGCCTTCTTTAAAATCGATCATGTAGCCTAGATATGTTTTTTATAACATTTTGTGTAATCTGTTCAGTAATTATCATATTTAAGTTATAATTATCAGGTATATTTTATCACTAACATGTTTCTTTCAAAATGTTGCACTATTTGCTGCGCCTTCGTCCATTGTAAGAACAAACCATTCTTTACCGTGACGTACCTTTCACGAGAAGATGAAACTCTCCTTTAATAAATGCTGGCTAGTACCTTCTTTTCCTGAAGAAATGTAAAAGATTTTTTGTTGTTCTTCGTAATTGCGAATAGGCTTTTTTATAAGGCGAACGCTAAGAATCTTTCTTTAGAGGTTTTGTTTATTATATTTTTAATTAGGGCATTAATTTTAGCAATTGAATCTTTGCTTTATTATAACCAACAAATGAAATGAATGAAAAATTTATTATTTAAATTAATTTATATTTTCACAAGTACTTTTTAAAGATTTACGAATGTAACGTGTGAAATAATCATTAAAAATCTCTCACGAGAATTTTTGAACAATTGTAATTTGTTGGTATTAATCTTAAGTTAGTTAATATAGTCGTGGTCGTAGTGTGGCATACATTTACCTTTTCAAAATTGTATACGATACAAAATATAAATTCATCGATTTGATTCATATTGGGCGGATATTATTTAGCGTTGAATCATTTCCTTCTCCACATTTTTTTTAAAGTATCGTTCGATTCGTAGAACTATTTGGTTTTTTGCTTAACCGTCGTTCGGTTGGGATGTCTCAGAGCACAGGTGCGCAGCATCCTGTCGCAACTCCTGTGAACTCAACATAATTATTTAACATCTGTCGTCCTTACATTCACACGAGGCACTGCGGCATTCGAACTCGGAATTCTTCAATAAGAAATACATACTCTTTAGTTTAAAGTACTATAAGGAATAAATCGATATGATAAATAGTAAGTTTAAAAAAAATTAGATATCAATACTTAAAAAATATTAACGGCGCTTTTCGTTTAGTCTTTCATTATCAAATTATTTAAATTTTATTTCCTCTATCTTCATAATTAATAAAAATTTCAGGTTAATTGTTAGACAGAAGAGGTAGTCTTCTTTTAATGAATCTTTTCGAAGTTTACAAAATATGATTTTGGCTGATCCTTCGTACAACCATTCCCCGGGTCGCAACAATAAATATTGACAAACAGTATATACAACTAAACGAAGGGATTATGCAGTAAACATATTTATTGTTTATCAGATGTAGTGTTGTGTAAACTTATAGCGATTACGATAAATTCAATTAAACTAATTTTAGGTCAGTAGTAATTCGCTTGTAAATAATTTTTGGGAGAATAACTTTTTGACCAGTAAATATAAATATTTTAGCAGAATTGTAGCCTATTTTGAAATATCATATTTATAAATAAAATAGCTTCACACAGTTGATTTGTTGAATCAGTTTATTTCCTCGTCATTTGCTCCTGTCAGGAACGCTACGTTCCAGTGATTTCCGCCCCCGCCAGGTACCAGCGGCGGAAGGAAACAATTTCAATCCAGAGCCTACAGGATTTCTATGTACTACTATGTCTTGCTACAAAAATTTAATAAGCAAAAATATCCATTAAATGATATTTCTTTACTTTTGAACTATCAAAAATAATACGTAAATATTCGTACCTGTTATGAATTGAATTTGTTTTATTCCAATTTATTATACTAATCCAAAAAGTGGAGTAAAAAAACCGACAGTGTGTTTTAAATAAGTTTTACTTTTATACTTCAGGGCATTATGTAACAAATATATATGCAGTATTCATGTTATTTTTTATTTATGGAAATAGAAATCATATTGTATGTACGTTTTGCTAGGAAACATACAAAATATGTTGATAAGTTGCACATACAAACAGGAATCTGACTTTTAATATCTGACTTTTTGGCAAATAGCCAAATATGATCGATCTATACACACGAAGCAGTTACCCCATCAATATTAGTTCTTGTTTGCTTCGGAAAATTCGCTGATTGCTTCCTAGATTTAGTGCACGATATGCCGGTAGACGGCGGCCTGATTTCAGAGAGTAAATAAAGTTACAGTTCCATTACGGAATCGATGAACGCTACGATGGCAAGGGATTAGCTTGGATTATATCGTTTTCAAGCAGAGTTTCTATCGAAATTTTGATTTAAATCTTACTCATTCGATCCAGATTAAAACAAGTATACATTGAAACGCCAACCTATCATATTCTATCGATTTCTCTCGGGTTCACAAGATTTATGAGATGAAAACCATGACTAAAAATATTTATGTACTCTCTCAACACGTTTACGACCATCAGTTTGACACATGTTGGAAGTGAACGATACAATAAATATTATAGGACATCTGACGTCATAGCAAGTGCATGTGGTGGGAAGCTATAAGAATATTGCGTAATATAAGCTTTGTAATGCGTATTAGTGTTCACAACATCAAATTAATAAGAAAATAATAAGAAAACTTGCCGTTATCGGTGAAACAAACCATTACCTTATATGGAAGCGAAACTAGAATGTGATAAGATTGCATACCACTACTACGTCGTATTGCTTATCAGAATAGATAACTGTTTTATAATGTAACAGCCGGTACGGATGAATTTGAAATTTAGAATATTGTATGTTGATGTTATATTTTATTTGTGGGTTCTCTTTTTTCTCATTTAAATTTAAACTTATGAAAGGAAAAATTTGATGCAAACTCTACATTTCGATAAATAAAGACTTGAATGAACGTTAAGAATTAAGTTTAATGTATTCCTGAAAACCATGTCCCAGTCAGAATAATGACTAGACTGCTTATTATCAAATAATTGCCTGCGTTGCGCTTGCCTTGGCTTTAAACGCGGAAGTCTCAGTTGTAACTTCAGGGACAAGTATATATTGAAGTTCGTACGGTTGCAGGGTTTTTTCTAACATTTGTAATTGGCTGCTGACCTTCATATTATCAATCTGCCGCCACAATATGAATGTTTGGTCCCGGATCGCCAGTGTATTCTGGGCGAGCACAATTCACCATTTTCGGTCTTATTGTCACATAACATGATTAAAATTGAGGTTATGTTGGCTTACTGTTGATCAACTATGGTTTATACCAATAATAAATTCCATTAATCCAATAACATACCGCATACATTATCTTCATATAAAGATTTATTGTGGTACCTATTATAATAACATTTTTGTGGATTAATAATATAAAATGTTTATTTCTTTTTTGTATCAATTTCAGAGGTAAGAATGTTCTCAACCAAAAAAGTGAACTACAAAAGGCATTATCAAAACACAAAGAAAAGCAGCTTATGAACCAAGTTAAAGAGCACAGAGAAACACCAGGTAAATGAAACCTTCATTATTTGTAATAACTTTTCTATTTATATAAGATTTGAAAGTATATATTTTAGTCTAAATTTGTATATCTCCTTTCGCAATGTAGGAATGCTGTAACATTAGTCACATAACTCAATTATAACCTTTGTACGCGAACGCTGTTTATGTGATGGGTCCTCAGTGTTTAGTGGCGCTTTTACATATTATGTTGTATGAGGCGAAAGCCGGAGCATAATTATCTTTGTATGTAAATAATGAAGTAAGAAATGACAACGGTTTTACAAAAGTTTAAGTTTGTGCAAAGTTGCGTACTAATCGTGAATAGGAAAACAATGTTACACAAAAATTTCAGTTCAGTGCAATTTCATACATACGTTCATCATTTCCACATATATTTTCTCATGTTAATCTATTTTATCAATATTATAACTTGTATGAAGAAATTTGTGATTTACCGCATAAAATAAACGTATTCGTGGATGTATTAAATAATTGATTTACCAGCAAAGCAGTCATGGAAAAATATTAAAGTAAATGAAGATGCCAGTTTCGTAACAAGAGATGGTTTCGCAGTTTGCTGCATCGAGCACAATACAATTTGCTTGCAGTTGATACATTGATTGAATGGCCAAGTTAGACACGCGTCCGGTGCAACATGTTTACCTTTTGTTGCCATTATCTAAAGAATTATGTAACGTACTATCATTTAGTATTATCTACTTCATTAATATCGTTAATTTATAACAATCTACACCGTTATCTCTAAAAGCACATCAAATTGCGTTAAATTATGGAATCAATTTTTATGTTAAAGGAGGACGATCAAGAACCGTTAACGGTGTATAAAATTCATTAGTGATATTAATTAGAATTTAATTTTAATTAGTTTTTGTAACACATATTTTAGCATATAGTGTCAGCGTTATTCTCGTTAGAAAAGTTACGATTTGAATCATCTTTCACCATAAACGAAGTTAGTTCGAGTAGTTTCATATGACAACACATCAGACAAACAAACGAATTTGAAATAAATATTGTTTTTTCATTGTTCGTGTATCTTATAATATGTGAAACTATTCATAGGTATAAAAAACTATTTAAAAATCACTTTTGCGTTCGTTATAGTGTTATTGTTTGGAAGTTGAAGCTAGTGAAATTACTGGGATAACGAAACTTAAAATCGTATATTCATTCTAATACTAGAAACACATTATTTTATGGGTGTATCATTTCCATCAGTTGGACATATCGTATTGTATTATTGAACAGAAAAAGTATAAAAATATTTATTTATTGGCGGCAGGAATTTATGTCCAAGGACGTTTCGAGTCTATTTTATAAATGATGTAGGTTTTTTCATTTTTTTTTACAAACTCGTCCTCTTGCATTCCCGACGTATTTTGCACAAGTCGCGGCGATGTTTTGTTTCCATTGCATATTCGGGCGAACACTTTATCCGGTCCTCGCGTCGCAGGTGCAGCATACGGCCGACGACCCCATCAAATCATGTATACCTTACTATTTTACCATGAACTGCTCGAAGAACTTAATTTTTATCATTACACATAGATTGACACACGCTGTGTATGCTTTGTAAATATGTGATAATAAATGATTGATTATTCTATATCAGAATTAAAAAAAAGCATTTGCTGTTTATTTATTGATACTTCAAACTGTAAACTCGGTAAATACTGTAATATTAGGAATTCCTAATATTATAATATATCATGTGCTGTT
Organism: Byasa alcinous; assembly: GCA_018246375.1. Taxonomy (NCBI): domain Eukaryota; kingdom Metazoa; phylum Arthropoda; class Insecta; order Lepidoptera; family Papilionidae; genus Byasa; species Byasa alcinous. Next base: position 11,619 of record DWMX01000817.1, on the reverse strand, counting down.
AAGAAAAATAACTTGTTTTCTTTAGAGACAAACCTTATTCATGGTTTTAATAAATTTTGTTGTAGTTCTCATTCACAAGACTGTTAATATCAGAGAGGTTTAAATTTTTTATTTTTAAACTCTGTGTTTGGAGGCATTCTGGATTCAGTCTGTTGGTCAAGGTAATTCTTTTCCTAAAGTACAATTTGATTAATAATGGTAATTCCTTAAACTTCAGTGACAAATGTAATATGCGCAGTTAATGCGATGAAGCAATTCCTTCGCTATCTTTTATATCGACACAGTGTCCGGATGTCATTGACCAAGATTGTGATGAAAGTGAAACTACTACCGCGCTTCCCGTTTATCCGAATACCTGATCGTGGGAGAAATTATAAAATGGCACATAGATATTTACACAAGCACAGTTCAGCGAAGTGCTATAATTATTTTTCTCTCGTAAGCGGAAGTGTTATAGTTCCTTTAATTTACTTCTGTTTTACCTTTAACCACAATGCTTACGTTTAGTTTAGTATCTCGAGAGAAATATCAGGAATTTTACACGTTGTTATTTAAAATCGAAGACAGACTCATAGGCCTACTTAGATCATTTGTAAAAATACTTTAGATATATAATCTCGTATTTGAATATGAAAAAATATTCTTAAAGATAAATACAGTCACAGCTAAAACAAACTCAACATGTAAAAATTATACTTAATCGGTGACGGACACTGACATTGTAACATTTTGTTTTATTATTTACATACCGTATCTATTTAAATTTCCTTATCTCAACTTGATATCCTGGCTGTTCGATAGCTGTTCGTAATAATGTAATGTCACTTAAGTACATCAGCGTTAATCTTAAGTATTCATACTCATGTTTCCCTAGAGTGTAACTACGGTTACTATTTCTCTACAGAGTCCTAAAGATTACCTGATAACAGGCGACTCGTAAAGTTATTTTTAGTATTCATATTTTTACCAAAAACACTGAAAATGAAACGAGTGAATGTAATAACTACTTTGAATGTATTTTTCGACAATTCAATTACGCGCGTAAACTACATTTGCGTATAAAAACTCGAATTAAATTATCCCAAAAAACATGTGTCATGCTTGTCTTAGTTACAATTAAGTTCATAAGTCTATGCAAATTTTTTCGAGTTTCAATTATTTTGGTGCTTTTATTCCGGAGGTGGCAGTCTTACAATTTTAAAAAAGTGTACTTTAGAGGAATTTATCGCCTGACAAGCTCTTCAAGTTTATTACATTTAATCCTATAAGATTACGTCGACAGACTACTACAGACTTTGGTATAATAAAATAATTAAAACTTGGTTCGTGTGTACTGTATATGTATTAACTGCTTTTTTTTTCGTCTTTACGCAACTTTATTGTAATTTCTGCTTCTACCTATTGGGCGGATATGTTACAGAAAGAATAGTTTCGTACTTGTTAATATCGAACTTTTAGGGAATTACATTCACTTAGTGATTATGTGTAATAAATAAAACCGAACTTTTCTACTTATTCTAATAAGAATAGTTAAAAGATTAAGAAGTGCTAAGGGGGCTTTTAGCTTCTTATTAAAAATAGAAGCGTAAGCACTGGCTCGTACAGTCTTCTAATCGCTATTAGAGCTCAGCGGAGTAAGACATAAAGAACTCTTGAAATGTTCTACACTTTTATGCTAGCATCTTTATAAGCGACATGAAAAAAAGATGGCTTAATTTCTCTAGTTTCACTTACGGATTTTCTTAGCGTTAAGTAATTCGTATATATAATAAAAAATAACTAACTGTCGCTCTTTTTACGTATACAACGAAGAAGAAAACCGAGCAGAAAGTTCACCCGAAAACAAGTGATCCGCATGATCGTAAAAATAAGCGCTAGTTACGATGTTCTGCAGCACCAGATTGCGCTATAAGTCTTAAGACAGTTGTTTGTATAAAGGCACAATTTTCTCTATTATTATTTACATAATGTAAAAAAAAAGCTCCCATTATTTTCTTACCGCTATAAAGGTCTAATTTATGATAATGGCCAACATTAAGAAGAGTAATGGTTATAGACTGCAAATAATTTATTAATTAATGGCGACCGCAAAATACACAGAACCGCGATTCTAAGACTAAGTATGTATAATTTATTTAGTTATTAAACCGTATACAGGCTTCAAAATTTTGTGTTTTACCTTCGTTCCGGTAATTACAGATATTCGATGAAATATTGAATATCCTTTGATAGTTTGAGACAGTAACGGTCATATTTACATAAAGACCTTGAAAAAGGGAGTAAAAAAAGTTTCTTCAGATTCGACGAGATGCAGGCGATACCCTTAGTGTTACTGGCATAGTTTATAAATAATGATGATCTTCAACACCAAGCAGAGCGAAGAATTGTTTATCATTTTAGTTGTATAAATAAGACAGAACCATCTAAAAACTGCCTATTTCATGTTCTGTTTGCTAGGAGATAGAGTCTTTTCTCGCAAGGAATCAATCGAATCAAGGCTAAAATCAATCGCTCTAAATGCCCAATGTAGGGTGCGGCTGTAGTTCTTAAAATGTCTGTTTCATAACATAACGATGTTTTTGTTCACTAAAATTTTCAGTTCAGTGAATATCGAACCCACTCACCTTTTGAGATGAAGATCGAGAAGTCACACTGCATATACAACTGTGCAATTACCGCTTCTTCGATTTCGTAGTCTTTAAGGAGGTGAAATGGTAACAAAGTTGAATTGCCAGCTGGTAACAAGTTTGTGGATAACGTTAAAAATTTTTCGTACTCGGCTACTAGTTTACACTATTTTTAATTTTAATCTATTATAAATAGTCTAGAAGTTTATACAAAGTCTAAAGAAAAGTTGCAATAACTAGTATTATAGGAAAAGATAAATAAACGTTTGTAAATAATTTATCTTATTCATATTTATGTATATACTCGTGACAGGTTATTACATCAGTCCCTGACTCAGCAAACCATTTTGATAAGAGACCCACTTTAGTTTTAGAATTAAAGTACAATGTTATAGCTATAACAACTTTAAATATTAAACATAACGGTTCTAATATTCACACTTTTGTTAATTTCTTCCATCACAAAAAAGGTTGGACATCTTTACAACATTATGTTTATTTTTGTAGTTTTCATAGCCTTCTCATATTGAAAAGTAGATTTTAGATAATTAAATTCAGATATGATCTAGGACGGCATTGTTTAAACATTAAATGGTGTATGTGTTTCCGTTTACAAATTTACTCCTGCCTACTCTCAAAGACTTTTACCTGCATGCTTTAAACACAATATTCAAATAAAAATAGTTACTTTGAAATTTTCTAAAAAATTCGTTTTTGTGAAGTATTTTATACCGATAATTACTAATTTCTAAAAAGTAATGGTAAAACCAAAAAAATAAGTTAACATTACTTTAGTATTTACGTTACAAGTACTTTAAAAAATTAACTGGGAACTATTTTTCATGTAATTGTTATAATAATTACCATTTGTAAATACCGTAATTATGTAAATACCGTTTTAATAATTAGTTTTGTATTTCGTTTTAAAATCAAGTTATTTATTACCAAAAAATGCATTTTTTTTTACTAAGAGAAGCCTCGAGACAACCGGGACAGTTTATCTGATCGAGAGTTATACGCCCGCTCATAACTTGGCGCTAGTTAGAATGACACACACAACAAACACCACACTGTGCTTGTCATCTTGGGATATATGATGTTGTTTCTTGTTACCCCAGTCAGTTCACTACCTACAGCTTTCTTTTCCATCGGAACACAGAATACTTGTATCCTTAGGCGACAGAAATAGTCACTGCTGTGGGTGGGTTTCAGACTAATACATACTCCTTTAAATTCTGTATAAGCTGAAACATTTTTAGTCTTTAATTACGAAATTCATGTCTAATTTCAGAACTAGAGAGGGCGATTGCAGAACGCGCACGTCGTTTAGAGCAAGCTGAGCAAAATGTTGAAGAAATAGACCCCGCTACCAATCCCACGTTGCAAGAAATACGCTCGCGCCTGCGGCACGCCGCTCCACCCGCTCCCGCCGCCTCTGCTCATTGAATTCACAAAGTTACTTATAATAATCGATTATTTATGTAACGTTTTACATTACGTAGCCTTCTCAAGAAACATTTAATTGTATTGAATTCTTAGATCAACTGTATTTTATAGGAATATAGTGCAAAACCAACCTCCATGGCATAGTAGTTATCTACTTGCCTCAATACGGAGGTCCACGGCATAATTTCAATGCTGCATATTGTGGTGTTGATTGGTAGTTAGGGGTTTTTTCGAAACTTGCTAGCACTTTCATAGTGAAACCTGTCGCCATAAAAATAGATGAAATTAAAACGAATAATTTCCAGTGTTTGCCGTTAACAGTCTGTGTATTCAATGTTAGAGGGTGTCTACAACGTCATCTATCTATGAAATTTTGTAACAAAAGATATTAACCATAATATTTACTAGATGGCGTTCTCTATTTTTGGAAGCGGTAAATTAATTTTTTTGTTAAAATAGTTTTATTATCACTTTATATTGATATTGTTGAATTCAATGAATTATCATCAAATCATATAGTCACGTAGATTATTCATAATGGATGAAATGAGTTTACTGAACACCCAAGCTTTGTCAGTAAAGCTTTTAGGTAGATATTGATTTTTCTTTAATTTTTAGGTTAGGAAAATAGTAAGTATTGTATCATTTAGCATCGAAACTAAGTCACTGAAAGTGTCACAATTGTATTTAAAAACGGTTTAAGTTTTAGTTGATTATTCGAAAAATTTAAATTGTTTATTAATTTTGTTGTACCTTATAGTTTTTAAGTGTGAACACGGACTGACGGTTGGGTAAATGGAGGGTGGGAGAGGCATAACAAATGATTTGTTACCATTTTATATTAGATCCGAAACCTACGTAACTAATCGAACAACCATTGACTGAGGAATCGACTGCTTGAGCTGTAACTAATATTAAGGGTATGTGTCGACTTCAAATAAGAGAAAATATTTTTCTAAACCTTTTTAACGTCTCCATCTTGACATACTGTCGTAGATTTCATTTTTATACATTTACTTACAAGTTAAAACTCCTTCGATGTAGTACTAAATGTCAAATAGTTTATTACCCTAAATATATTGAGAGAATTCATGTAGTTCATATTTTATGACTATAATTACTGTAGTTAGTAGTTACATGTTGAATAATTGAAAATACAGTTTAGATATTTACTTATGATAGGTATTTTCATATTTTATTAACGGAGTATTTACTGGAGTAGGTGTCTCTACCGCTGGTGTATCTCTTTGCGGGTAGTAGATCTCTGTTGTCGAGGACCGTCTAGGTAGGTAGCTGCCGCTAAACAGTATTATGCAAACATTACTGTATTCTGATTGGAAGGGCATTGCAGCTAGTTATAACTGGGGTAACGAGACCTAACATCTTATGTTTCGAGGCGACGAGCAGTGTGGCGCGGTGAATATCATCCGAACTAGCGTTCCATTGTTAAGGGCGAGGCATTCACCATCCGCTAAACGACTCGCTCGTCTCGTCGCTTTATCTATTAAAAAAAAAGAGTAGAGATCTTATAACATTGAATTTTGTGAATTTTATTACGAGTTAGAAAAATATTTGAACCCCACTATAGTTATTTATTCACAAATTTTGAATATAGGAAAAGCTTACTTACAATTCTTATACATTTACTAAATACGTTATAGTCGACCAGTAGCAACGTTTGATATTAAAGTGTTCATGAAAGTGATAGATGAAAATATTTTTGTATCAATAGATTCCCTATTGTCATGTATGTACCAAATATTCTACCTATAGAAATTCTAATTTTAACTATGATACACTGTTGTTTATAATATACCATACCAGAGTCTACCGGTGAAACATGATATTTTCCCTGACACTTAAAAATTTTAAAAAGTAATAAAAAAATTTTCTCTATTTCCGCCATCGAAGCGTCTAGAGCAGATTTTTGTTAATTTTTTCTTGATAAATGATATTCGTATTAGTTGTTATAATCCTCATTTTTGTGTTTCGAAAATTTTTGGGGTAATAATTGTATTTTGAAGCCATTCTCTTCTCTCCGTCGTGCCTATTTATATAACTGTTGTTGATTTTCAGAGTATTAGTTTATGAGCATAAAGTAAAAAGTTATACTTATATACAAGGCAAATTTATAACCTTAGAAATATCCATAAAGTATTGCACACATTTCCTAGTTCCTTAATTATTTAACATTGATGATAATCTTTTAACAGTGAAAGGTATTTACGTTAGAAAAAGCCATTTATATAAACAATTATTCTACTTTTTTTAAAATACAGTACTAATGAGAAAAAACAGCAACAAAATCTTTTTTTAATTGTGTATGTGTCCTTCAGACAATCTAACCTTAATGTTATGCTACATTTTGTCTTGCTTTCATTAACAAAACGGATTTTTTTTTTCACTAGTTATACTTTCACTTCTTTAATATGTATTTCCAAACTTCCTGTATTATATAAAGTGTTGTGTACGTAGGTAACTTAGTACAAAAGTTGTCATTGTGAGCTTCGGTTTACAGATTATAACTCATAGTGGCCATTGACTTGATATTGAATGAAAAAATAATTTAGAATTTTAAGTATTCTACTCTGCGTAATAAAAGTTGACAATGATAGATTCTTTATCAAATTTCGGTAACTTACCTAGACCAATAAAAGTGTTCTAGAATTTATGTTTTTTATTTACGTATTGTATTGTAGTGTGTTACATCTTTTCTTAAACATCTTAACTTAAACTATGGTATTTATAAAAATACCAACAATACATTTTACTTTTAAAACTTTACACAATTTTATTTCCTATTAAATAATTTAAATTACATGTGCAATTAAACTGTGGAAAAAGACTTCTGTGAATCGAACACCTACCTAACAATTTTAAGATATTTTTTAAATAATCCGGAATCCTGTTTAAGTGTTCTATAAAAGGGATAATCGGAGACATTAGGAAAATCGAACATACAACGATTTTTTCATATATTTCATTATCCGCAAGATTGCTTGCATTCAGTAGTGATTGTCTATCGGCTAATGATGTGAGAAACATACTTAAGAGTTTAACGCTTTAGTTTTTAAATTCCGGACACAACTAAAATGCTAAACATAAGAAAGTCTCTAGAAATTATAAACAGTTAGTATCATAAATGTGTAACAAATAATTAGTATTGTACTAAATGACGGAAGTAATGAGTAATGATCACGCAAGTAAGTACGTTGTCGCGACAATTGAACGCGTTGAACCTGCAATTAACCGTTGATGATAATTATCGTTGGAGAATTGCAGGATAGGTGGAGCGTGAACGCTTTCGATTTCGCAGGACCGTCGGAGTCACGTCTCAGGTAGTGGTCAGAATCACCACCCGCAAGCAGTAGGAAAGCACGCATTAGCTCAGTCGCTAATAGAACATCGGCTACTCTGTACGTAAATAAACGATGTTCATAGATTACAAACTTTTATACCTGTGAACAAAATGTACCATAGAATCATATACGTTTCAATCATTACTTTGCTAATTTTTCAAAATGGTGCCGATGGAAAGAAACAGAGAAACAAGCTAGCTACAGAGATTGAAAATCCGGCTCCGCAACCCAATGTGTTAACATATTCAACGTTCGGATTCAACGACGTTCGATCTTATGATGGTTTCGTTCCTACTTCACCTGACTATGCAAATTATTTCAATAAATACAAGGAAACCTCGGAAAAATTGTACGCGCCTGCATTTCCTTCGGCCCCGGATTCTGACTTTACCAGCAACTCGCAAACTGTAAACGAAGATCCTTTTACTGCCTCCGATACAGAGCAACAACCAAGTATGTTACATTATAATACTGCAAATATTTATGCTTCAAATTTTCAATCCGAAGATAAATTAAATACAAATTCTGCTTCTGATACAGATTTTGGACAAAGTTCAGTAAATAATAATAACAGTCCAGTATATGGAACCAAAATAAGCTCTACTAATAAAAATTTACCACTCAACGGATATAATAATACTGCAATAAATAGTGTTTCTTATCAAAATGATAATAAATATTCAAATTTTCAAGAAACTCAGCCCTCCGACAATAATAGACAAGTGTATAGCGGATCTGTTAATAATATACAAAAAAATATGAATTACGGCACAACTGACTATCCTACTATTGATATTGATAACTCTATGAATGTTGCACCTGCTCATTCTCAAAGTTTGTTAAAATTTCCCAAGGTATTAGATTTTACAGATACTAAACCATACGACACATTGGAGACTGAAAAGAAATATTATTCAGGTATATCAAATCCTCTTGATACATTTGACTCAATGGCTAATAGTGCAAGTGATGATACACAAAAGTTTTACGAAGAACAAAATAATAAGATGTCTAGAATATCTCCAAATTTCAAAAATGTAATGGAAAATAAAGAAACAGATATTAATATTTCGCAACCAAATTTAAACTCTTATCAAGATTTTACTAATAAATTTTATAACGCCAAAAGTTCTAAAAACAAAAAGTTGAATTATGAATATAAAGATGAAATGAAAGGAAAACCTTGGAAATCTGAAGCAATAAATACTGATAAAAAACGCTTAAAGATAATGAAAGGTTATGATTACTCATCTAATATAAGCAGCAGTAAGTTTAAATTTGATGCTGGTGAACCTAAAAAACAATTCGCTTCCAATACTGATGAATTTATTTCGTCAAGCAGTAATAACATTGATTTTTCGAATTATCAATTTCCGCAAAATGATTACACAAAACTTAACACAAGACCAGTTAATAAAAATGTTAATAACGTATATGAAGATAACGAATCCTCTCAAAATGTCGACAATAAATATAACCCTTCGTTGGAATATTTAAATAAATTTAACAACTTGTATGGTTCTACACCTACAACATCGACAAATTGGGGTAACATTTATAAAACCACAGATTATAAAACACATATTTCAAAACCTACCTACAGAGAGGAAGAAACTTATGACACTATACATATACCAAAAAGGCCAAATCATCATAGGTACGAAAAAAATTCAGATAATGCAGCAATTGATTGGTCAGCATTTACCAAAAAACAAAGCAAATTTACTACACCGAAAAGTGAATGGAATAAAGAAAATTATAACACTAGATTCAAATCTGAAGAAGATTTATTAGGATTGAGAAACCATGACACTTCACATCCTTCGTACCTACCGATATTTCAATATAATGCAAACGAGAACTCCGAAGAAAATTTTAAAAGCGCAGTGGAAAAATGGAGAGAAGATTACATTAAATCAAAGTATCGGGACACACCAAACTATGAATACGAAGCCTCGGAAGCAAAACACGTGCAGGCAGTGAATCCATATCAAGTAAGTAGAACGCTGTTTGTGGAATAAGATTAATACATGGATTAATGGTGTAGTTAGAGTCGCTACCTGCCATTTGATTGTTTTTGTTTGCAAGAAAAAACGTATGGGGTGGAATGCGGATGGATGGCTATCGATGCGCGTCTTGCACTTATTTTCTCGCGTCATCTTGGCTATTAACACGACATGTATTAATTTGTTACAGTCTAGAGAGAAACTTTGTATTGAATCGTTGAAAATAATTATAAATCTATTCAGCTATTATTTTGATTCGTACTAATAAAAAATTAACATTTTTAATCATTATTATTATATTTTAATATAAAACAACAGAATATTTGAAATTGTAACAAAAAGTTTTTAAAAATATTTAGTTTATTGGTTTTTTAAGTATTTCAATATCATTCATATAAAAAAAAATATAATAAAAACATAAAATGTATTCTCCTTGCCTGAAAGTGTCTAAAGAAGTCAATTATCTCTGCATGAAAATATGCGAATAAATTAAATTTCAAATTGGATAATTATTTCCCACATTCTTGAATCACATGATTTATTTTGCGTAATTATTCTCTTCGCTTTTATTTTTTATGCACAGAATAGCTTGAGCTTGGCACATCGCCCATGAACGAAACATTTTTCAGATAGAAGTGCCTCATCCTGTGATTGTACCTGTGCCACAGCCCTATCCGGTACAGGTTCCAATACCAAAGCCGGTCGCAGTGCCAGTCATCCACGAGATAAACGTACCTATAGAGAAGCCAATTCCGTACCCAGTATACAAAAAGACTCCTTATCCCGTTGAGAAACTGGTGCCCGTGCCTGTTGTAAAACAGGTAGTTTGTGCATTGATATTTATTATACATAGTATATTTAATTATAAGTTTTCCCATTTCTCGTTATTTTTATATTAATATATAGCTTTATTAACCGACGAGAAGCAATAGGTCGTCAATTTTACCAGTGTCTTTTTATCCACCGCACCTTTTTTCATAGTCGTCTAATTTTTAAATTATTATGTGGGTAGAAACTATGTTATTTCTGTATCACGGATAACTGATATTACGTTTGACTTTTCTTTATAAATTTATAAGTAATTTAGCAGCTCTAAGTGAAAGTAAAAATTACAATGGCGGTCTCGTGAATGAATTCCTGTACGTGGTAGTAAACAGTAAGTATCCACCGTAGTCGTGCATAAAGTATTACGGAATAATGATGGGATTATAAGAAGTTATAGTGGAGTAATTGTATACTGTATTGTTCTGTTTATTTAATTTTCAACAGCACTCTACAACTTTTTTATTTTTTATTTGGCTTGCGGTTATATTATAAATTTTATTATTTTAATTATTAATTTGCTAAATGAATCCTATATTGGCATTTCACAAACGTGGATTGTTTATAACACTCAACTAAACAACGGATTTCGATCTAGGGTTTTTTAGCTGTGACACGTAAGTTAAATACAATGAAAAGATTTTAACTTCTGTTTTCTTATAGAGTATTTTTTTAATATTATAATGGATTAACCTACATTAGATTGTTGATTAAGTCAAAGGTTTTAATTAATTCAAAAAATAACATCTCGATGTTTTCACTGTTTAAATGTAGGGCCATTTATCGATTACATTGGCTAAGTGTGGATTGGCGAATGTCACATATCGACGAAAAACATTATTCTTGGAACATGTAGGTTATCACGCGATGATTTCGTTCTCCAAATTAAACATAGTAAAAATATTTATTATTATTGAAATGATTTCACTTGAATTTAAGGTACCCGTGCCCGTCGTGAAGCCTTACGCCGTACCAGTTCCTCAAATGAGGCCAGTGTACCATCAATCGCGTCCGTACCGCGATGAACACGATTTCGGCGGTGACAACGAGGATTTCGACGATTACTTTCCGCGTCCTGAAAGTAGCAATGTTGTGTATAATAAAAGACCTAAAAGGTAAGATTTAGAAAGCTCAACGTCTTCATCATTTAACACTAGAAGGTTAAAAGTTTTTTCATCACGATGGTCTATAGTATCATGCGTGATTGTTGATGGATCTTGAAAATTTTCGATTTTTTTAACGATGTTTTCCTTCACCGGAAGCTTGAACTCAGCGGGGATCGAATTAGTTATAATACAAGGTGTATATACATCTTAGTTTATATTTGAGATATTGTGCTTAATTTTCACTAATTGTCTC
>DWMX01000816.1:0-20384 GCA_018246375.1 Byasa alcinous | reverse complement strand
ACATTCCATTCTTTTCTTTATTATACTTTGTACATATCAATTTATTGTAATATAAAAGTGGCTTTCTAAAGCTGTTTTCTAAAACGTGTATTTAAACAGTCTTAACCTTAAAACTTTTATTTCATAGATAAGGTAATGTAAATATATTGTAATTATACCTTTACCGAATGGTTTATTAACACTGAAGTCAAAATTAATAGCTTTAGCTTAAACGTTTACTTATAATAATATGTACTAAATAATTATTTATGGTATAAGCACCATTTAATCCTATGTAGAAATTTAAACTTTGTACCATACAACGATGTTAAGGCAATGAAATGACAATATGAAGAGATTTTATGTCACTGATGTACGTACTAACGAAATAGTTAAAATAAAGGAACGATATTCTAATTAAATAATGATAATGTAATCATCATTTCAACATACTCATATCTTATTCTGAAAACCTCAAATATGATGGTTACAGACATATAAGTTGCTTTTGTCTTTGGCCTGAAATTATTAGCTGTTTAATTGCATTTTTCGACTCCCAAGAATCAGAGTATTTGGTGATTTTAGTACCCTACAGTGAAAACTTGAAGCTATACTAATGTATAGCTTATAAGATATTTTCAGTTAGTTTAGTGCTAACTTACATTCGTAATTTCTAAAGCCTATGAGTAGGTGTTTTAAAAATAATCATAGCCTTAAACAGATATATGTTGACGGCTTGTTGTATGCAGTATTCAGTTAAAAACCTCACTTTAACATTGTCAGTATTAACAAGTTGCAGTATTGATTATTATAGAGCAATAATTAAATTACATTCCTAGTGTTCCCTTGACGCACAACTTTCTACGCAATGCACATTGTTAACTGTACCTTTAACAATAGTGAACATTCCACTGTTATGTTTATTTAGAGAATTTCCATTATCACATTTTCGTTTTTCTATTATTTATTGTAGGAATAGATTTCTTCGCATTTAAAAAAGTTGTGTAATATAATAAATTTCAAGAGTTCAAATGGTTATTTAATTGTGTAACAACCTTTTATTACATTTGGAAAGACTGAAATTTTGTGTTAAACGTCTTAACGTTCTACATTTTTTTTAATAATATAAAATTTGTTCAATCCAGTATTGATATTACTCATATTGACTTATTTAATATGGTTGTACCAACTATGAACCGTTCGTTAATAATGTACAGAAAAAAATCACATAAAAAATTATTTTACCGAGAATGTCCGACTGATTTATATGTTATAAAAACAAGTATAAACGTATTAAAATATATGTCACTAATAAGATTTTATAAGAGATAAACCAAGAAGCATATTTAACAGTTGCTATTGTTAAAGAATGCATCTGAATTAATTTCATTAAAAAGCCAATACAAAAAGACCGTACAGCGTCAAAGACGTTTCAAGTGGGGTCTACTTTTCCAGAAGCGACAACTCAATGGGCCTTCGACACAATTACCCTGTTATTTCCAGTTAATTTGGGCCCCTCAGTTCAAGAACCTCTTTTGTACTGGTCCGATGCGCTGCTGATGCAATATTATACCTAAACACTTATGGTGGTCTGCTCATCGTTTTGTAAACAACATTTACTACATGTTTCAATAAGTACAAAACCTTGACACAAATGGTGAAAAAATGTATATAGATTTTCAAAAAAAAGTAATAAATTTGAATATAAACATAAAATATTTACCTTATAAACGTTCCCACTGCTGGGACAAAAGCCTTTTGTCGTAACGGATGAGTTAACGCCATTCATCCACCATTCAACTACTGGGTCGATTAAAAATTTACCTATTTATTAACCGGAAAGTATTGTTTCATGTACATTATTTATAAACCAACGAAAAGAGAGAAATTCTCTATTTTGATATGAATTACTAGTTAATGGTTATCGAAGTTAAGGGCAAGTAAATAATGATTAATTTTTCGCTGTTTATTTCTGTACAAACAGAAAGACAGCTAACTAATATCAGTATGATACGCAAAGTGGGCTTAGCTCTCTATGAAGAGAAGGTCTAAGTAGTAGTAACAAAAAGAAATCAGTCAAACATTTAAAAATAATCATACTCATAAATTACTTACTTTAATGGTACTAATTATGAGTGAGCAGATTATGTTAAGTGTACGTTTTTTTGTTAACTCTCAAACAGAATACATTTATTACTCCAATCGTTGGTTCCCTGTAATTTAATATAACAACAAAAGCGAACTGTTCTCCGTCCATTCACGAAAGAGAACTGACTGATTGAATGTTACAAACGCACGTCAAGTTCACGGCGTGTCAGAATTGAAGTGGCGAAAGAATAGGTTGTTTGCATTGTCCTGTCTTCTTACTGATGGGAGGCTTCTTAGAGTTACGGACCCATGATGGAGCGTTCCCCCGTGACGGGTAGGCTTTTGCGGATTTACATTGAAACCTTCCCATTTACCGTTCCCTTATCCATCAAACACTTCCGTCACGGTAGCTAAAGGTTGTTCACGTGAAGTGTATGTATGTAACAACATTGATGGTGCATGTGTAATAAAAAATTACTACAGTTTTCTTATATTTTCGCTGTTACACAGTAAGTACGTACTGTTTATATAACATTTAATAATAACTAAAAAAAGAAGGTACTACGCGTTAACTATGTACTGTAAGTAGAAGTGTAGTAAATTACTGAAAAAGACAGTTAAAATCCATATTATTAAATTTTAGTACATATAACTAATAATTTATATAAAATTAAATTACGTAAGAAATTGGTTATAAAGTTAAAAAACCAGAACGAGTACAACCCTTAAAGTATAATTGGTAGATTGATAACTGCAGCGCCTTCACTCATAATAGAAGACGCTTATTACTCCCATATAACTACGTTTACTAATTTGAAGATTCAACTATGTAGTGTAGATATTAAAACTGATTAACATACTGTCTGACAATTACAGGTAAACATTGGGAAGTTAAAAGCATTGTTAAACACCTTCACAGCTATTAGGTGATATTGTTGTTGATTTACATGAAAGAACAAGTTAAGATTTGCTTACAATTAATCGTATCCAAAATAAAACGTTACCTAAGGCAGGCGACAAGGTCGGTGGGTATTACTGTGTAATTCAGTTATAAAGGATCAACGTTGCGGTCTTAATACGAGGAAGCCGTAGCACTTGTGAGGTGTCCCGTCACAACGCCCTCAGATGCTCGCACAGAGCTGGTCAGTCTCGCCGGAGCAACACACGGTAAGTGAACCCACAGTTATTTCTATATAGCGTAAACTTTAACAAAGTGTTTTTGACTCGTTTTGACATCTGTGAAACAAACCTGCTTTTTAACAGATATTTACTTTACCTTTAACAATCTATTGTCGCAGATATATGAAAGCTAAGGAAATAGTTCCGTAGTTATAATATGGTCGGTTTGAAAGAGAAACTGCCTACCATCGATGAGATGTTTTTCTAATATTTAAATACAACTCCTAAGCAACCTCTAAGTTTGCTTTTGGTTTAAAACATGTTTGATATATTTTTTTTCAGTATTCTTTCATCAACGGTCTTATGAGACACGCTTAAAGATGAGGGACGGTTTAAATGTAACATCGTTGCCGAGCCCAATAGGTAGATATAAATTGTTAAAAAAACTCGGCACCGGCATCTTCGGCGAAGTTTTCAAAGCGACCGACGCCCAGGCGGCGGACAAAGCTGTTGCTGTCAAAGTTCAGATTCACTTCGAAGACGACGATGCCCATATTCACGAAGAGTATAGAATCTTAAGGGACTTCACGAATCATCCTAACCTTATCGACTTCTATGGCGTGTTCTGCGAGAAATCCGAAACACTGAGAAAGATATGGTTTATTATGGAGGTATGATAAAACTTTACAACGGTGTAATAGAAGCTCAAAGTAATAAAAGTGTTTCTAGACTACTAACATCAATCTCCATCTAATGGAATGGACAAGTATTATATTATAAATAAATCAAAAATTTAACAGATAATCAAAATTCTTTTAAAAAATCGATATCACAACGGGTGCATGCCATTAAAGTGTGTTATATTTAATGTATGTCTAAAACCAGGTAATCGTTAAATCAGGTTCTAGAATCTGTATGCTGCCCGTGTTCTGTGTTATAAATAAACGTCTCTCAGACCATGGCCGTATTGTAACTTAAGCTATCCATAAATCCAAGTTGGAAGATAAACATATGTATTGTTTCTAGTTATGCGAATGCGGAACCGTCATGGATATGGTCAGGAAACTGAAAGCGAGCGACAGAAAAATGTCCGAGGAACACATCGCTTACATACTCAAATATGCGATCAAGGTAAGACCATATTCGACTCACTATAAACATGTCGTTCGTCACATACAAACGAAAATGGCTGTTTATAAAACAAAGGGCCTGCCAGTCCACCTTTCAACGGCTGAATCAATTGGTGGGTACTTTGAATGCAAACTCAATTGTTCTCGTATCAGCGTCCAGACGATTTCTTCTCATTGCTTGACGTCGGATAAAATATTGCCGGGCGAATGTCCACGTACGTTGATATACTATCTAGGGGCCATTACTTAAAATGCACGCCGCTTTATCCGATGTGATTCGCGACGAAACAGTCGAACTTGTCCGGGCGGATGTCGGAGAGCGCCCGACAACACCATGATGGCCCCCCATCGCGGTGCATCGCTCAATTATCGTAAATAATGCTTGCGCACACAAGATATACGGACCTCTGGCGCAGTAGCTAACGATCCCTGGGGACCTATCCATGCGATTCAGAATCACCCTTATAATCAGCACGTGAAAGACTTAAATCCTGATTGCGGGCACATATTTTACGCTCCAAAGGAATTAGATAAAATTCAATGCACATTATCTTTATGCAAACCACTTGACTCACAATACCATCGGCCCCGTCCTCTGCTTTAGTACATTTTCTATGGCTATAGGTATCAATCGGAGAATTCTTGTATTTCGATCGAAGCCTGAATTATGATGGAACTTTGTTCAAGACGTAACTCTGTTCTTAAAGTGCTTTGTTCTTATGATTTAGAGACGCAATCTTTTGATTCATCTTATATTAATTTATGACAACTTCTAGATAATAACGATTAGTAAATTTAAATCTACATTTTTTCTACCAATTAACTTAAGAACAAGAACATTGTAAGTAAGTGCTTTTACTATGTTAACTGAATTTGTAATATAGTCGTCTTACGCGCTTCACGTCTAGAGGAGAATATCCGTTGAAGTAAAACATTGTGAGGAAACCGATTTGCTCCTGATAAAACTTTTAATGACCTGTGACATTCACTGCACTTGGCCAGCAATCAATTGACTTGGCTCTTGCGGCAGATGAATCCAGATTCCCAATAGTGTGAACATTAAAGGAGCCATCATCTATTTGATTTATAGTTATACCGTCTGCAGTAAATGCCAACAAACACAGCAATGGGTATGCACTATATTGGCAACGTTCAGAGGAAAACAGAGTATGGCTATTAGTTACTAAGTACTAATAATACTTTAGCGGTTACTCCTTATTGGTATAACGGAGATTCAGTTGCTAGATACAATTGTATACTTCGTAATGGCCTACTGTTCCGAATCGGCTACGCAAAATGTGCGAATCCTTATATAATTCGCATTCTTATAAACGATAGCGCGATCTACTCTTATTGTGGTGCCACCTATTGCAGCAATTGAAAAACTGTTAAATTAAACACGAACTTTAAGAAATGTGATAATGATTTGTCAGAGGCAAAGAGTGGACGGGCGGGCAGTGACTGTTGATAGCTCCGATATGCATGCAAAGTGGCTTCCAATACATCGCAGGGGCGTGGGCCGATTGATTGACGGTGACGTGGTCGCGGCGAGCGCTCGCAGTGAGACGTACCGTCCGTCAGGGCGGTCTTCCATCACACACTGTCAACTCGAAGTGTCGACACGACCATTGGTCCAATCGTATCTCTTTAAGCGAAATTAGCATATCGACTTGACTCATACAAACTATACAATTGACGTAGACTAAATAATACACATCTCTTTTATGTAGGTGTTGTTCCTTACAGATAACAATATGTACAACTATTATAAAAGAAGAAAAGGAATAGCGAGTAATCTTATTGAGTAAAAAATAAGTTTTGCGGTTGTAATTTGATATGTCATATTTAAATTTTATCTATACCAACTGATACCCGCAAGCGGTGTTCGCTGTGTGGATATTTCATGAATATATACACTTAAAATAAAATAGTTTACATGGAAATACATGTACACATGTTTATTATTATGATGATTAATCTAATGAGTTACCATAATAATTAATAGACTATCAGTTTTATTTCCGTAATCTTATAATGGTAGATTTTGATTTAAGCAAGCACTCCCCATACACCGGAACTCTCCCAACTAAAATGAATATATTCATTATCCTAATGCAAAATTTATGAAATAATTTAAGAAAAATATTTCATGTTATTTAAAATATCCTACCTTATTTAAAGGCTGTGGTTCATCTGCATGAAAATAAAATTATACACAGAAACATGAGATGTAGCAACATATTGATCACTAAAGATGGCGAAGTCAAACTCACTGATTTCGCACTATCCTGTAAACTAAGCGGAAGTGTGGAGAAAACGAGAACTAACATTGGATCGCCAAGTTGGATGGCACCAGAAATGGTTGCTATTAATGATGATGGTTATGATAACAGAATTGACGTTTGGGCTTTGGGTATAACAACAATAGAAATGGTGGACGGTAAAGCACCCTTTCAGGATATGCATCCTACCAGAGCCTTATTTCAAATACTAAGAAATCCTCCACCAAGTGTATGTAAACCATCTATGTCATCCAACGATATTAATGATTTTATTACAGAGTACGTATTAAGTATTTAATATTAAAAATTATATTTGGTTATATTTTTAAATTTGTCGAGTAAATTGCATATTTCTTTTACAGATGTCTTGAGAAGAATCCTGAACATCGACCATACATGATGGAATTAGAAGAGCATCCATTTATTCAAATAGTACCAGAAAATGACTACCATGTTTGTTCAAAAAACAAGTTCATTAACAGCGTAACATTTTATCAGTTACATTCATATTGATACATTATTTCAATTTTACTCTTTTCAGTTATCTACGGAACTAAAAATGTTGGCCGTGGATCTAAACAATGTTCCCACTCCGGAAAAAATACCCGAAAGAATAATTAGAAATGGACTCTTAACAACAGAAGAAGTTCACGAACCAGAAACAATGCAAGTGGAAGACCTTGCAGCATTAGATGTATTAACTGAAGACAATCTTTTATCAGAACTATATACTAAACTAGCTAAAGGATCATTCACATGTTTTATTGGCGATGTTCTGTTAATTTTAAATCCAAACATCAACGCTGATATTTATGGCGAAAACGTAAGCATGTCTCTAATAACGATATGAAAAATTAACAAGAATAAATCTTCAAAGTATTTTTAACATTTTTACTAATTTCAGTACCACAAAAAATATGAGTGTAAATCAAGATCTGATAATGAACCTCACATATTCGCTGTTGCTGACGGTGCTTATCAGGATGCTCTTCATCACAATGAACCACAGCACATAGTATTTTCAGGTGAAAGTAAATCTGGCAAAACGACGACTATGGTTCATGCTTTATCACATCTTACCCACTTAGGTGCTATGAAGAATAACACAGCCGAGCGAATCCAGAAAGCAAACGATGTTATACAAGCCTGTATCAGCGCTGCAACACCAGTAAATCACAACTCTACGAGAGGCATTCTACAAGTACAAGTCACTTATGGAAGTTCGGGAAAATTAAGTGGAGCTATATTTTGGCTTTATCAACTCGAGAAATGGCGCGTCTCATCCACTGACATGTACGTTAACAACACTACAATTAAATTAAAAATAGCATACTATATGAAAAATAAAATTCTATTCAAAATATACAGATACATACGTATTTCAGTAACTCAATCAACCTTTTCAAGGCTTAAAAAAATACCATTCGTATCACTAACTCTGTCAGAACTCCTTAAGGAGACTGGCAAGCTTTAAAAGACTGATTAATGTAATAATTTACTATAATCACTAAAGTGATAACGACCAAAGAGAACCGGTTACCACCAATAAACATAAATCATTTTTTTTAGGTCTCACGCAAACTTCAATCTTCTATATTATTTTTATGATGCAATGGAAGCTGAAAATAGATTAGAAGACTTATGTTTAGAAAAATATAGAAAACATCGTTACCTGCGTATCCTGGAAGAACCTTCAAGGGGAATGAAGGGTGTGCGTGAAACACCAACAGAAAACGTAACCAAATATAAAGAATTTATTGAGAATTTAAAAATTCTAGACAGGGAGCAAGAAGACATTACATTTTTGGAGACTGTCCTAGCCGCTATATTAGTACTTGGAAATGTGAGGTTTAAGGATAGCAAAAATGGCACAGCTGAAATAGAAAACCTTGAGGAGGCAAAAAAGGTTGCTAAACTATTATCATTAGATGAAGTAAAATTTCTTTGGGCTTTACTAAATTATTGTTTGATCGAAAGAGGTACAGCTATTAAAAAAAGGCATTCTACTGACGAAGCCAGGGATGCCAGAGACACGTTAGCAAGTGCCCTTTATAAACGATTAATTGATTGGATGATAAATTTGATAAATTCTAAGTTGTCTTTTATGCGATCGGTGTTGTAAGTAAAAAATTTATTTCAGTTCGTATTAAACAGATTCACTTCTCAATATTTGACACACATTGTATTTCTTACAGTGGAGATAAGTACTCGGTCAGTTTGTTGGATATGTTTGGTTTTGAATGCTATCACAGAAATCGTTTAGAACAACTCATCGTCAATACGATGAATGAACAACTACAATTTCTTTACAATCAAAGGATGTTTGCGTGGGAGATGCAAGAAGAAGAGCAGGAAGGAATACCCGTGGTTTCCTTGCATTATTATGACAACAAGAGTTCCGTTGATCAACTCATGGCAAGACCAACAGGAATATTCTATATATTAGATGAAGCTAGTAGATCTGGAAGCGGACAAGAATATATTATGAGTATGGGAAAATAATTGATATTCTCAATAATAAATTCAACAGACAAAAGAGTTTAATAATGTCTTTTAACTTTAAATCTCTGAATTTTGCTATTTAAATGTTTTTATTTCAGATACAATACGAACAACCAATAAAGGTCCGTACATAAAATTGTCGGGAAGCCATGAATTTAGTGTAGCTCACTACACAGGAAAAGTAAACTACGACGCCAGAGAAATGTCTGATAGGAACAAAGATTTCCTTCCACCTGAAATGATTGAAACGATGAGAGCATCGCTTAATGCAACGCTTCAGCAGTTGTTTAAAAATAAATTAACTAAAACTGGTAACCTAACCATATCTTCATGCCAACCAAAGTCATCTGCCGTTAGATCGAAACCAGAAAAAGAAATGGAAAACATTAAAGCAAGAGTGAGTTTAATTTTCTCTGTGACGATTGTTGTTGCTTTATCCATTTTATGTTTTGTCAACTTTAGAAGTGTATGTAAAAACAAAGTTTTCATTCGAAAATCTGTAACTGAAATTATTACAATGACATCTATTTCAGAAATATAATACAATGTCCAGAGGTCATTATTCGCAAAGTCACAGAATGAGAACGGCTGCAGCGACTTACAGAGCTACAAGTTTAGAAATACTTAAGCAACTTTCGATTGGTCCTGGAAGTGGGGGCACGCATTACGTCCGATGCGTGCGAGCTGACTTGACGGACAGCCCACGTGGGTTCCAAGCCGAAGTCGTACGCCAGCAGCTCAGGGCACTGGCTGTATTGGACACGGCTAAAGCGAGACAGAAGGGATTCTCTTGCCGCATTCCTTTCGCTGAATTCATACGAAGGTAAACATCATCACTATCTTATAGTAAATCCATACCGCCGAAACAATGGAAATCTGAACTTTTTTTTATACACAACAAAGCTGCGGATCTTAAGTGATAAAACTTAAGTGCGAATTAGGATGTTTACGCAGCAATGGATTGTGCTCCAAAAAAAGTTTCATCAATTTTAATGTCAAATTTTTTCATTATTATTTATTTAAATATTGCTACGTAATTATTTTTTTAGTTAATATTAATATAACGAATTGATATGTAATTACAGATATCGTTTCTTGGCTTTTGATTTTGATGAAAACGTAGAAGAGACAAAAGATAATTGCAGACTTCTATTGATTCGCTTGAAAATGGAAGGCTGGGAATTAGGTAAAACAAAAGTGTTCCTCAAATACTACAATGAGGAATTTCTATCCAGGTAAAGAAGTATTTTATTACGCGTTACAAAAAACAATCAAAATCTATTTTAATTTAACTAACACTTACCATTATATATATTTAGTATTAAATAACATGAACAAACATATCAACTGTTACTTATTATTTTTTAATTAATTTATTAGGCTGTATGAAACGCAAGTAAAAAAAATTGTTAAAGTGCAGTGTATGATGCGGGCATTCTTAGCGAAAAGGAAGACAGTTCAGAATAAATCTAAAATTATGCACAGTGAGTATTTTGTCACGAAATTCTTTTGATTATACATTGCAGGTACTCTAAAAAACCATCATTGCTATGGTAATCTCTGCTGCCAAATAATAGTGTGCAAAATATTACTGTAATTCGGTTTGAAAGCTGGTGAAATGATTGGTATAACTACACTTATTATCTTGTCTTAAAGCAAAGAGCACAATGTCGTGTAATGTATATCATATAACTACCATGACTTAAACGTTTTGTGATTTCATGGAATGAAACAACACATACAACTATTTAAATGTAACACAATTTTGTATTGCAGTTAAAGAGTTGAAGAAGCAACAGTCAACCACTGTGACAGATGATGAAGCAGCTGTAATGATACAAAAGGGTCAGTTGAAAAACAATTGGATATGAATTTTAAAGATCATTTAAAAAATACTTCTGCTTTTTTCATTTCAGCATATCGAGGTTACATAGTGCGCAAAGCGTATGGGCCTCTCATTACCAAGTCGTCCGAACAGATCGACGAAGAAACCGCATCATTCTTAAAACGATTCGCAATGAAATGGAAAAGTCGATCCATATTCCAAGTACTGTTGCAGTACAGGGCGATGAGATATCAGGATTTAGTTCATTTTTCGCAGCAGGTGAAATTATACTAACAAAATAATGATATTCACACAAATAGTATTGAAATAACTTACCGGAGACAGAAGTGCACGATACATAAATTAAATACTTTTAACCATTATAGTTTCTTAATGATTTGTGATACATAGCAATACTACGGCAACATTTAAATTGAGATTTTTATAGAATGCCATTGACTTAAACATAATATTTCGTGTACAGATTCACATATACAATCAGGCATTAATCGAAGGACTGGTTAATACAAACGCTTCTGTTTTGTTGGACAAAATCGATCCTAACTCAAAGCAGTCTACCTTTCTCGGGTCTGTGCGCCCCACAGTATGGAAGCTGCCATTCAGGATTGATCAATTGCAATTCTACGACACATCTTCTATGTGTGATCCTAATGTAAAGAGCACGTAAGTACACAATCATAGATGTCCTCCTTTACAATACCTTTGCCTTTCCTAACCTACCTATGTAAAAGTTCTATATAGGTCACCATTTAATGTGTCAAACGACATTTTTGTACCTTAATTTTTTTAATGTTTTACTGATTTTTAATAGCAAAGCATGAATTTTTGTCACAGGATTTTGGTAAGCGTTTCAACCTACCATTTGAATTGTAGTAGTTCATGTTGTGTCCAACCTCCATTGCCTGCCGACTTACATGTTAATAAAAGAAATCTCATAGAATCAAACCAAACAATTACCCGCTTTTGTGACGTAATCAGCTTTAAATAACAAAGTTATAACATCATTACATCCAAACTGATGTTGACTAATCATTTTATATTGATGTCTGGTTATAGCGACACATTTGCAACTCCAAACGATTCCGACCACGAGCAGTGGGACGAACCGTTGAAACGTGGATATTCTACACAAACAGATCCCTACATGCTGTCGGCGAGCACTCAGACCCTCATAACAATGCCATTCTGCAGAGACCCCATGCAGCCATTGCCTAAGCTACCGTCCGAGGATGCCATGATAAGCCGTCCCTCTAATGCCGCCCCAGACACATTCGTCGGAACGGGCAGTCGGCCCGTTGTATACAAGAAGAAAACAAATTATTCTCCGCAAGGTTACTACCAACCTCCAACGCCCTGGGCTAGTCCTCGAGACGATACGGACGTGCTGGAGAACAGCAGCTCCCCTGTACGCAGAACAAACTACAGCCGAAGCATGCACACCTTTGACGTGGACGTACAGGATCCTATACAAGAGCTCCAGGCTTTGGCAAAGTCCACTAATGATTTGAGCGACGATGACCCTCCATTTAACTTTCAAGCAATGCTGAAGAAGACACCTAAAAACAGAGCGTCCATGAAAAGATACAATGAACTAGACATGTATGAAGATAGACAGGGAACCCCGAAATACATCATATCTCCAGATAGGGCAGTTGGAGGTGTTCCTCCTAGGTATGACATGCCTTTAAATACATCTAAATCGTCGCCTTATTACGTATCCCAAGTAGCTCCGGAGAAAATGTCACCTGTCGTGGAGAGTCGCTCAGCTAGAGAATTTATTAGAGAAGATTCTAAAGAATATTTCATGCCCGATTCTAACAGAGCCGACTCCAACAATGAACTGTCTAATCCAAACATGGGATCTAAATCCGATGCTTCAACTGTAACGGAGATTGCCCCGGGCATCACACTGGAGGGCGCTGTCGCCGATTTGTAGAACGATGCAATCGTTCTTAATCTGCATCAGTCTTCATAAAACTAAATTTACGAAAAAAAAACACGTTTTCCTGAAAAAATATATTTAATCTCCATTTTCTCGAAAGTCCGCAAATAATTCAAATTTATTATGACGTACCCCCTCACAACTCTGACAACTAAGTTTAAAGCCATAAGTTACGTTTTCAATTAAGTCATCATAAGATTCGGTTACCATTAAGTTTCGGTATTATAAATTATCTCACTTAAGAGTTAATTACATTAAATACAAAAATAACCTTAAAGCGAGTCATGGCGTGTATAAATTTACAAAAAAAATGGTATCTTAATATTCATATCAAAATTAATAATGACATAGAAAAATATATGAATTTTCATATCTCCTTACACTAGCCTTCCTTAATAGAAAATTGCTTTGGTAACTTATTATTACTTATATATAGTGGTCGTTGATACATATAATAGTTTGTAGAAAATAGTATGGTCCACTTCGATTATTCACATCCGTAGTTAATATGAAAACAGTGTAGTTTAACAGAAAGTTAAAATCCGTATAGGAATTGGGTAAATATTACATGATATGTCTCATACATTTATCCGAAATATTAATATAAATAAATATGTATCCATTATCAGGTGAACTAATATTTTGGGATGATACAATACTAATATCATCACAAATATTCGGACATCGAGAAGAACATCATAATTTATAATATCCAATGTAAAAAAAAACTAATAGCGCCTCGAAAATTGATTCGAAACATCATGTGGGCTTATGATTTGTTTACATATCACATTTAACGGTAAATTCAAGTGAATCATAATTGTATACATTGTCTGTGCGTATGCCCATTGATTATATAAATATTATTTATTTCCATATATTTATGTGCAATCATCTTACTAAGATATCAAGAAATTCTTTTCCAAAAAGCTCTGTATAATTTTTGTAGTTATGTTACTCATTAGTAGAGTTCATGACAACTTTGGTAAAGTGGAAACTGGCAACACTTTTCACTTACAAAATACAACATTATCGATTATTTAGTGAACTTGTTACATTAATTAATTGCCGATTGAATATCTTTGAAACACCGAGAGCCTCAATTCGCCAACATAAAGGAATGTATCGGCTCTTCGTGAGCGGAAGCCCCAAGTCCCAACAGTGGGATCTTTATATATGTTCATCAATACCAATGTAAAGAAATAACATCAATTAAGAATTTTGATTGAATTGTCATGAACTCGAGCAAGAACTAATACAAATAATCAATAGCATACAAATATAATTACTCTTACATACTATGTGTTATCATAACTCCTTCGAATCCACTCAATATAAATGTTAATTCCCAAAAATATCGACTTAAAATTATGTCACACAAAATATGTTTTTTTTTTTACTTTTCTAAATCACACCCAAATATATTCTCCGCGATGGCATTTTAGAATTAATGCCTCCAATAAATAATGGCAAAGTATAATTTTTAGTATAAACATCATTTCTTACAACTCTACAAATCACATACTAAATTTATTGCCAAATAATCTTAGTCCTTTAGTATATTAGGTTTCAATATAAGCTAAATCCTTAAGCTCTAGATATTCAGTCAATTCTGTTTGTTATGTAACAAGAAAGAGTTCATCAGAAGAATTCAGAAGAAGAATTCCGTTATCGGTTTATTTATGTTAATTGTAAAGTGGTTTAGTTTATCTTTCACTCAAAAATAGTAGATTTGATAGGTCTGAACTGAAAATTATTACCCTATTTATTAGTGCTGAATAATATAGGAACATACAGAATGTGGATCATGTTAAATACTTAATGAATTATTTCTATATAAAATAGTTAATTAGACTTAAATCAATATTATAATGTGAAATATTTCAATAATTCATTATTCACATAAATTTATAGGAAATTATTGAATATTTCATAATACACATACAATACATGTGCATTCAATTTAAATAACTGACAAAAAATTTTGTATGTAAATAAAATTACTTTGATTAGATATACAGAACTAAGAATTAGGTATGTTTATAGAAATTTCATATAAAAAATATGAATCAATTTGAACATAAAGGAATAATTATAAAAATATTGATCATAATACACAGTCCTATTCCACCTGCTGGGACTCAAGGACTTGTGTCATAAGAATAGAATTAAAGAGTAAGTCGTCCACCACACTAGCCCAGTACATTCAAATACAATCATTACTGTATTAGACACATTGAGTGAAAGATAACTGATAAAGATTCATTTAAATTCCTTTCAAAATAAATTCAGGAAATAAGAAAAACATGTCCACCTTAACAGCGACATTGAGCTGAGATCATTACTACACTACACGATAACTGAGTCCAACAACTAAACTATAGTTAAAATAATAAAATGAACAAAAAAAAATCTAATCATTACAGCTATTCAAAATTACCACAAAATTATTACTGACCAAAGTTCCGATTATTAATAATGCCTCAACTGGCCGAATTATGATAAAATATATTTGAAGAAGTAAAAGATTTGACTGTGACTTATTTAGTTATAAGTAAATTAAAAAAAAAATATTAATCATTATACTGGCTATTAAAAATAGTTCATATGTAGTAATAAACTGTCAAATAACAATGCTTGCTCGGAAATATAATTAATATGATTAGATTACCACAGTAGGCCAGGAAAGTTTTTTATTCAATGAAACCATGAGGTGAACGGGATGTTCTGATGATAAATAATTCCCGTCAATAACGTTGAGCTAGTTAGGATGGTAAATACTGCAGCACATTGCTCTCTTAACCTTAAGACTTACCATCAGATAAACATATTCCTCATCTGTTCACTTTATCGAAAAAAAAATCCCACTGATTGGTTTCATCATTCGCCAAGAACTTGACTTACATTTCCAAGTTATAAAACATATTTCAAACAATTAAAACTAATCCTTTATACTGCAGTTGCTAAGAGCTTGCTTTGTAACACAGAACCCTTAGTTCGATTCTGGGCCCACATGGTTAATGGTAGGATATTTTCTTAAAATAATTGTCAACGGTGATAACAGCCATAATACTTTGTTTTGACTGTCAATATTATGAGTGACAGAGTATAACTAAATGAGCTTCTCTATTCACTGCTTCATTGATACAAAAGAATATTTTCAAATAGTTCATCATTTAGACATCAAGTACCAATAATTTCAGTTTTGAATTTGATTTTGTAAATACATTACTTAATTTTAAAATATGTATGTTTCTAAAATGTTTGTTTGTTTTGCATCAAGAAATGCAATAAGCTTTTAGCTCATGGTGGTCATTTTAAAAATTGACTTCCTCAATGTGGCATTCGCGGTGGATATGTAAAACAGGACATACCCTAATTGACTTTCTCATTGACACTGCCACCGTTTGCATCGGAAATTCCTACTTGACCTAGTAACTGTGTAACACTGGGCTCGTTTAACGTCAACACGGCATGTGCCTCTACCATTACTACTAAAGAGTTTCTAGCCTCTTCGTGTGGAACGCCGTGAGTTCGTGTGGCATGTGAATACCAAGCTCCAGTAGATGGTAACACAGAGATACACCACTTGCATGATAATCTGAAAAACAAAGCATTTTTTTTACACACAATAAAATAAATGTTCATAATACAGTTGGTTTCTTTCTTAAATTTATCAGGGGTTAACTTCACTTAAATTTCATGTGGTATAAGTTAGAATGATGCTGTGGGAAAGTGTGTTTCCGAAGAATATACCCAGACATTTACCAGGTCATAGCAAAAGTTAAAGCATAAAATTTAAATAAGAATAGTAGCTAGCTATGGGGTTCCAAAAACCCTACCACTGATTGAATCGCACTTGGGACCTCAGTGAGGCAATCAGGCCAAGTCAGATAAAAGGGTGGAAATATGTCTAATTGTCTAAGTTATTTCTTTAAATATGGATGTTTGTAGGTTACTGTTTGTTATTAGACTTTTTTGATCTTATATAGAACCTAGACAATTTAAAAACCTCAAACTTGTCAAACTAAAACTCTTAAGACATTATTATTGATTCAATGACCTTCAAGGTTGACTGTGTTTTAAAGAATTACCACTTTTCTTCATCAATAATATTATGAGTAAAAAACACGAATTTTTGATAATGGGGGGAAGAAGAGGCCTTTAAAAGCAACACTGCTCCTTAATGGAGTCATGGTAGGGGTAAAGTAGAAACCTCACTATTCTATAAGGAATAGCAAAAGCAAGACCACTTTGCTTTTGCTGTTCGCTGCAAGCTCACTTATTAAGTCAAAAAAACTCATACTTTCTAGGCTCACAAACCCAAAGACTCAAAGTCACCATTAATGACAGATTGACTTACCTTAGCCCTATTATTATTTAACCAAAGCTATTAAGCTATAAAGAATAACCTACCTATTAGTCATATGCCTAGACTTCACATGCCTTCTCCTGTATCCCCAACTATTGTACACACGAGGACAAAATGGACATGGAAATGATGGGTTGGCATAGCAGGTACTGGTTTTGTCTAAAATAAGAAAGTATGTTATTTAATTTCTTTTCAAGTAAAATAATAATAATAATAAAAACTTATGTTTAGGAACATATAAAAGTAATTACCTTTAATACTTTGAACCTCGCTAGACACAGAGTTGAGGCTTTCAGTAGTGATACTCAAACTCTCTACAATTGTTCCACTTTGCAGCACTGTCTCTACTTCTTTGTCAATTTCGACGCTATCTTTGTCATCATCCACAGATTCAACACCATTTGCTTTATCATTACATACATTAAGACATGGTTGTGTGCTGCTTACTTCATTGATCCATTTCTTTGTGTTGCGGTCTTTTTGAATACATTTTCCTAATGGACTCTCTAGACTTACTGAATATTTCTTCTCCACATCCTCTGGTAAAGCAATGTCAGTGTCATTTGTATTTTCTCCAGAATAGTCACTTACTGGTGAGTCAATTGGTTCAACTTTAGGAATGATCCCCTGTTAAAAGATAATAAAGTATAAGTATAATAAGTAAAAGTATCAGTACCTATGTGGTGCAACAGCTACCTGCTGGTCCTTTACGAAGGTGTACCATTTTACCATGTAGCCTCATAAGTAGCGCAATTATGCTGGTGGTGGAGTTTTTGAGAACTGCTAACCAAGTATACATATGAAAACCAGAGTAATGGTCAGCATCATCATCAACAGCTAAATTTTTACTCAAAATCGTATTCAATTCTCCTACCTTTTGTTAATAAAACACAATTAAAAATAGTAGTACATATTTTATTAAAGCTTTACTTACAGAATTTTTGAGACAGTCTGTGTTTATAACATTAATAGCAGTAGTGTCTGACTTAGAGGATGTGTGGGGTTTCTTAGGTTTATTGTTGTTGTCTTCCACATCACTCTTTTTACGCTTTTTCACTTGACCAGAACCACTTGTTTTCTGTAAAGGAATATATTGTATAAGTAGACTTTACTGTTTGTAAGATTGGATTGATCGAGAGAAAGCTTATGAATCACTTGATATTAGAAAAGAACATATTCTCTGTTCTCATATTATAAGAATAATATAAATATACTATAACATTTGGCAATTATTAAAATAAATCTTCTCTAATTAAATATAAAAAAGATCCTTAAATTTTGAACATTCTTACTTTCATTCTATAACTTTGATATATTTCTGATAACTCTCTTGAGTTTATTATGTCTGTCAATACTTCTATCAATCTTATAATAAAAGCTTTGACTTCCAAGCACCATTAACATTCTTAAACATAAGAAAAGTATCAAAAATATAAACAAAAATAATTAAAACTTTGCATGTATACATATTTACACATTTAAATTTTAATAAAATTTCAAAATTGTGTATTCAAGAAAGAAATATGTGTTTTTAAGCTGTGTAAGTTTACTCTTGAACTACATCATTTTTATCTCAACTCTATCCTGTATACTTTACAAGCATATTTCGAGAATATTAGTAGTATTTTGAATATGTAATGTTTAATAGCAAAAAAACAAATTTGCTTACATGTTTGTTGCATTTTAAACGTAAATTAAATGCGATTGTTTTGTGTATATGTAACGTTAACCAATATGATAATTTAATAATGAATAGTGCATTATACTTACATCCTCTTCCCGTGTTGTTTCACTTCCTGTTGATAAACCACAAATTCTTAAGGTTTCCGCGGTCTTTAAAAGAACGGGTAAGAATTCCTCGGTAACGTTTACCTCGCCATTGTACATAAATGTTAAAAGAGTCCGTAAAGAGGCGGTGTTGATGTCATGAAGTACTATAATTGGATCCTTGTGGGGGTTTTGCTGTATGAAAAAAGAGTGGGCGTGAGACAGTCAGGATAGAAACGCAAGATATTAAGGAAATTCTATAATATACTTACTTGAAATATCGATCTAAAGACGGAACTATTCGCGGAAAGAATTACTTTATGCGCTTTAAAACTATTCCCTTCAGAAACTAACGTAACATCAGATAAACCTTCATCTTTGAAAAGTTCTTTTACGTTTGAAAGTATGTTGCTTTGATATCCATTCCACTTTAAGCTGATCTCTTGATTTGCCATGTCTACCCCTTTGAATACATGCAGATTGCTTATTTTGAAGCAGGCCAACTAAAACAAACAAAACAAAACGCTTGCACTAACAAAATTTTTAATGAAGGAAAACAACAGAAAGATTGCCAGTAAAAAATATTCTTCTATAACTTGCTGTTAATAGCTGATGTCACTTTAATTTTATAATCTTAAATTATTCAAAATATTAAATAAAACATAGTAACTTATTGTGATGCTTAATTTTTAAAACTACAACCACTAAACATAAAAAAATTATTAAATATTGATTTCTTGTTAAGTTACCGGAACTAAAAATACCACAGACGTATTAAAAGAAACAGACCTAACATGTCGGTAAAAGAGCGTGCCAAAGATTGTTAGGTTCAAATGCTTAAGTCATGCATACTTACACAATTCAATGGTTCCAATGCAGGAACATTAATTAATTATAAAAATCGATTGCTCGTTTTGAGCGTAATCATTTTAAAATAAATACACAGAAATAAATTCTCGAATGTTTTTTTTATATTGAATATTGTAACTTATATTTTTAATTTTATACTTAACTTCATATACCAAAATTAACATTATTTGTTACTTTTGCCAGAAAGAGAAGAAAGGAATGAACGAACGTTAGAATAAACATAATATCATATTTGTATATATGTTTTTTTATTCCTAAATGCATACAATCGAAAAATTTATTTCAAATAAATGACAGGATTATTAAAAAGTAATAAATAGCTTAATGCGGCTTCTTAAAATATGCAAGTAGATTTTTAGTAGTAGACTTTCACCTGATGGTAAATGATACGCTTGCCCATGACAACGTGATGCTAGTTAAGATGGTACACACTGCACCACATTGCGCTCGTCGCCTCGAGACATAAGGTGTTAAGTCTCGTTACCCC
>DWMX01000815.1:0-20393 GCA_018246375.1 Byasa alcinous | reverse complement strand
AAAAATCACAAAGATTTGTCTACAACGCTATGGTCTTTATCGGTCATCGATCACACGTAATACTTATATAACACAATATAGTTTTCTATAAAAACAGGAGCTAGGTAAGCGTATTAAAATTCTTATTTTATTAATCTTATTTATTAATTCTTCCTCTTCTAAATTAAAGTATTCTTGTATATATGTATATAAAAAAAATGCATCAGTATCCGTTGCGGGTATTACAAATTTTTATTTAATTTGTCTGGGATTCAATAAAAGGAAATTGTTGAACGTAAAAGAGACATTAATATTATACAGTGAATATAGGTACGTGGTCAGTAGATGGTCTTCAAGGAACCAACACAGTTATCTATCACGACGATATTAAGGAATAGGATCCCAAGAACTCACCGGCAGCGCTGATGGACAGCGTGAGGATCAGCAACTTGATCAGCATCGTGGACGCTGGAACGGGCACGTCTGCTCGGAGCGGACTCGTTGAAGTCTATTAAGTAATCCGCGGCGACGGCTCCGAACAATGCAATTATCAAAGTTTGTTTTTTAAAATCACATGAAGAGGAATTAATTTTGTTTGTACAAGTGTACTGATCCTCATTTGCGTGTATTTATACGTTAACGGACACCATGACATAATTATACGCGGTACAGTTTGTGTACATGCGGCGGGAGGTTTACTTTCAGGTTCACTTTCGTTAATTAAAGTTACTTTTGTTAGGTTCAATTATTAAAAAAAAAACTATACAAAAAAACACTTTTATCATTTTTTAAGTAAAGGCTTAATTATGATGAGAAAATGATCATTTTGGTTGTTTGTTTTAAAACAAGCAGTTATTACGGATCCCATTATTTGTATTAAAGCCTTCTCTATGCGTGTAAGTTCTTACTCCTTTCAGGAGCTGGCGGTAACCTTCTGGGTACTGCAGGGAAGACAGCTACAATATATGTAATTTAAATAATTTACATTTACGCATTAAAGCTCTACAATGATATAAATATATATGATATATATATATATACATAGATATATATGATATATATATAGGAAACAATCATGGCTGCGTAACATCAGGGAGTGGACAGGAATTGCGAGTGCCGCCCAACTGTTCCGCCTCGCAAGAGACAGGGAGAAGTGTGCTGAACTGACCGTCAACCTCCGCTAGTCGGGGAGGCATGATAAGAAGAAGAATGATATATATACGAATAATAATACTTAACAATCACTAAACGTTTCCATTGCTGTGAATTGAGGTCTGCTTATTAGGAGTCCACGCCATTTATTATCCAGCCCGGCCAAGTGGCGTGTTGGTGGATGTTTTATATACACATGACGATTTATATGTGTAAATAAATATGTAAACTAATATATATATTACTAATTGGTGAACAAAATGTATCGGATTTTTTTTTGTAACGCGCCGCGAATTTATAATTGTTCATTGATAACGTTATCTTCGATGGAGATAAGTTACAATATTTCCAGCCACTTTACAATTCAACGTGTCTAAGTAAAGCGACTAAGCAACAACACCAGGGAGGCTTTGCGACCTACACCAACGCAGGCACGGCTGGTCGGTAGGTACGTGTTCTCCTTATGAACACGCCTTTACTCACCAGTTGACGTCAACAGCTCGGTACGTATCCTAATTTGTCATTGAACGGGTCACCACTTGTGTTTAAATAGTTAACAATTAATGTTACTTCATTAAATTCAATGTAATTGCAATAAAAGATAAATATTCGGCGCGAAATTTGTGCAAAACAACGCGATTTTATATTTTTTTTATTATTTATTTCGCTGAACCCGTTGGACACAGTACAGGGTAATAGCCTCCTTGATGTGAACACATGCTAAAATTTCATCTTAACAGCAAATATTTTAATTAAAAAAAATTATTGTTGTTGTAAACAACAATACTGTATACAACAAAAATAACATTCATTAAAAAATAAGACCATGAAGAATAAAAAAGAAATCAAATTAAATCAGTACTATAAACTATTAAATATACAAATGTCGCAACTTTAATGCTTAGGACTAACTTAATAATATATTATATATCTCATTACAATTCGCTTGGATTTTAGTAGAGTTATTATGAAATTACTTAGAATTATGGTAAAGAAATTGTTTTTAGATAATTTAAATTTTATTAACATCTGCGTAAGTTGGAAAGTAGCTTTTGAATAGGAGTACAGAAAAATTTGGGTCTTTAAAAAAGTGTTTGTCGTAAGACCAAGCTAGTTCTTCACCAGATGGTAAGTGATACGCTTGCCCATAACAACGCGGCGCTAGTTAAGATGGTATACACTGCACCGCATTGCGCTCGTCGCCTTAAGACATATGTTAAGTCTCGTTACCGCAGTAATATCAGTAGCTTACAGCGCGCTTTAAACCGGAACACAGTTAAGTTTGTACACTACTGTTTGTCGGTAGAAATAGTCACTGCGGTGGTACCTACCTAGACGGTCTGTAGCAACAGGGACCTACCAGCGGTATTACCATTAAGTACCGGCTCAAGCACCAATTTTCAAATTTGTTCACGTCATTGTGTAAAGTAAAGACAACGGTACATAGAATGAATATTTTATATAGTTATAAATCATCCGCAAACATCTGACAGTTGGATGTAAAGCAAGAGGCACAGATCATTTGTGAAGACCACTCCTGCGGTCCTGTTCACACTCGTCCAGCTCTTCAGTGTTGTCACATCACTTAAACATCGTATACATACAACATATAGTAACATCGATAAGTATCGTGGTAATATTTTGCTCTACGGCGAGTTAGTTAAAACACAAAAGGAAATTTATGATGGGAGGAAATAAAACGCACAGGCAAATGGCTTAAAAATCATATTTTATTCATAACTATCGTACATTAATAATCATAATAATATTAATCGTTTTAATTAAATACAATAATCATCGGGTAATAATTTCGACGCGGCGACGCCTGAAGCGTCGTAAATGCAGCAGTACGCGTGCGCACTCCGGCACCCCTCCCCCCAACCGCACCCCCTCCATCACGAGAGAGCTGCGCGAGCGGGGGGGCGGAGGGTGCCGGGGGGAAATTTACAATAAAAACATTTACACAAACGGGTAACGCGCAGAAAATGTGACGAAAATTCAAAATAGACAAATTTCTAACTACCCACGAGACGAGTACAAAACGCCATCCCACCGCAACAGTTAAAAATGTGGACGATCTGCTTGTTTACTCGGTTAATATATAAAAAGGGGTACTTTAAAAATTGTACAACAATTTATTAGACACGCCGAGGGCGGCTATTGTGTAAACTTTAACATCTGTGTCCGTTTTATATCCATAGAGAATATTTTTTTATGTGAATTATTCAACTACCCACACTATTTAACTTTTACGGGGAAGACGTTTGCAGTGTACGCGCAGACAGAGTTCAATGTGTAAGGACACTTTATAAAAATCTAATTCAGTTCTCTATGTAACACAATTGTTTTGTTATTAAAGATTTTGTTCTGTTCACGAATTTTTAGCATTTTAGAAATGGTCGAAGTATTTCAACTTTCCTTACCTGATTAAAGTCTTCGACATTGTTCGCGGAGTAAAAAATACATCTCCATGACACCCAAATAGATTGCAGATATTGACAGAGTTAGTGACGAATAATCTAATGTGAGATTCTTGAACCCTTAAACATTGAAAACTGACATTAGACATACAGTTAAAAGGCACACAAAAACTATACATTTAAACATTTCTTTTCGAGTTAAAACCAAAGACGCAGTTTAAACAGGCTGCATTAATATTATAACAATTAACCGGCTCGTTGCGATGTCGCAAAGCCGAATGCGACAAGCCCATTTTGTAACACAACAAAAATAATTAAAGCTCATAGTTCACATTTGTCGATTTACGTGTAATAATATTCTGTAGGTCACTATTATTCCAACAACTCTGTACAATGCATCCAACTTTATAAAACTAACAAGAAATTTAAACCAAAAAGCATTTTTCCCAATAGACCTTTGGTTATAATGAAGGATATTGTAACCTAATTTCTTCATAACACTAAGCCTGTTCAGTTTTAAAAAAATAATTTGAAACCCTCTGAATGTGATGAGACTTGATAGTTATTAGTAAGAGTTAATATTAACTTGCAATCACAGACACTAGTGGTTAGCACAAATAACCAAAGTTAAATATAAGCAAAAAGACGAGTAAGAAAAAAAAAAGAAGTAAAATAGTTGTTAGACGCGGCGGGTGACTCGCCACCGGCGACGTAACAATAGACCGCACGACAACGAAACACATAACAAGTCAAACCACCGAACAAGCAACCCCACGAGGGGAGGAACGAGCGCCTCGTCCTCTGCGGCCTCACCATAGACAATACTAACAGCCGGCGGAACCGCTCACAGTGAGTACACGATAACAAAAACTAACACAGCGACAACACCGCGCCTCCAACTTGACAACAATTCAGTCGCCATCGCCGCAATCCTAACACGAGTTAATAATAAACAACGCGATGCAACTGGCAACACTTTGGCATGAAGGCGTGCGCACCGGCAACACTCGCAACCCAGCTATAACTGTCAACGTGCGCACCAAATTATTTAGGTCCGAGGCAGTCGGCAGATCACTTCCTCCCCGAATCTAAGATAGAAAAAAATCTCACACGCCATTCAAAAGCTCACTTGTGCAACTTAAAAGCTACTCTCGACATATATTTCGTGAAGACGTTAGTAACGACCGTTAGTTTTATAAACGTTGTCATAGAGAATGATGTTCGCAGCTTACACCGCTGCCTTCATAGAGAGGCTCCTCCGAATACAGAGAATAACAACTCTATGAAATCGTCACTTTGTTTTTGAGTCATTTGAAAAATCGGTGATATTTACACGAGGCACATGAATTGCTGCCAGCAACATTACAGAAGCGCGGCTGACTATCACAGGACCGCCATTTTTGTAAATATCCGTCAAAGCAACAATATTTTGTGAAACGACCATGTGTATTTGATATTTGTCTCGAATGATGTGGTTCGCGCCCACCCCCTTTGACAGTTGCGCCGATCGATTTGACAGCTGTCACCGCCGAGCTATAGACAATCGATTTTCCGCTTAATATTTAAAAGTTATAGAACATAATACAGCCCTTCCTACAAATTCCCAAGGGACAAGTGTGATCGCGCAACAAACTAACAATCGTCCAAACAAAAACTTTTCTTTTAAAGAGTGCAGACTACGCTATTGTGTCTATTGGATAATCTATTTCCATTTTTTTTTTTGCAAAAAATGTAAATCAATCGAATTACAAATATTTACAAAACATCATTGGGTCGAAGTTTGAATGAAAATATGTTAACAGAATAAAAAATATACAAAGTCGAAAGAAGTGTTGGAAATTTAGTTAGTAAATAGACTTGACGTGACCGCTTGTGATATAAACAAATATTTCCGGTTCCCGCAGTTTATTCAATACAATATTTTCATTCAAACTCCAAAACTAGATTAGACAGCTCATGCAACCGTATTATTCCTAACAACAAACATTTGTCTTTTCTCATGTTTCAAACATAGACAATAAATTAGTGTAAAAGCATACAGCGAGTCCTTTACAAATACATTAAAATTAATTGGAAAAAGCACATTAAAATGTTATTACAGTAATTGTAATGCGTTTATTTATACGACTTCTTAAATGTACGCTATCTTGTTTATGGATCATGCCATAAATTAGATTTTAAAATTTCAAATTCGCGTTTTAGCAGAGCTCTTAGTAAATGAAATTCGCTTAATAATTAAAGTGATTTTAATATCTTTTTTAATATAAATGCTAGCTAAACAGGAGTTTCTGTAGCAAATGCCTAGATTTATATAGAAATAATTGTGTATGTCATGCGGCGCATTTGTCAGTATTGGTTAGTTTTGTAATTAGTAGAGCTACATTTCGCGCTCGACTTTACGGGGCGCAACTGCTCACGCCACGGTGACAGTGCAGCAGCCCCCAGCGCGCACCGCCGCACTGGAGTACTGTTTCACTGCGAACGGCTGTGAATACGGTGTCTAGCTAATACAGAAGGCTTGCTACCAATGCCGTACTTGGCGGCAGTACGCCGCGCACTTTGCCGACGCATGCGTGCTTGTACGCGTACGTACGTGTGCGTCTCCGTTGAGGTGCGCGCGTGCGTACCAGTCGCGTGTCTGCGTGCATGCGTGCGTACGTATGTTACGCGTCGGTCTGCGTGGCGCGGCACGCATAGCGCGCTATCGGCCGCCGCTACGAGGCCGAGCTGCCACGGGATGCCTCTTCCCGTTGCTTGCTGATGTATACCTGTATCAGGGAACGAGAATTTATAAGTTAATAAACCTTGTAAAAAATCTAACCAAATTGCCAATACTTTAGACTAATAATATACAAATGTAATGAATGATGTCGCAGAAGTATTTCCAGAGTGTAAAATGAAGCACTATCGTCTGCCTGTTAGAAAATTGTGAACATTTGATGCGGCTGAGTCTCTTACATCACTGGGTAATCGCTATTATAACTTATTACGACTATAAGTCGTCGCGTTAATTTTCAACATCTTTTTTTTATTAAAATGTGGTAACACTGGGAATTTTAAAATGTAACGGAAGCGCAGGTCATCTCGTTTTCCTTCTTCAGAAGCTCAAGCTCAGCGGAGAACCGAAGTGAATTCGAACTCCGCAGTAACGTGCCCGAAGGCTGTAACTACGACACTTACATGCAGGAGGCGGTACTTGCTGACAGAGAGGTGTTTCAGGTGCGGCTGCATGCGCTCCTCGCCTAGCGCGAACGTGAACGCAACCATGCAGAACACCGCCGCCTTTCGCACTGCAGAGTTTTGGTGGTCGGCCAGCTGGTAGCGAAGAAATACATTATAATTCATCACATCGTAATCTTTTGAACGAGATTCATTTTGTTCCTGTCTTTGTAGCGTTACTAGTAACTATCAGCCAGTTAGTTTTTGATTCAATATCGTAGGCACATGTGGAGATTAGATGATTACAGACTTTTGTTGAACTCACAACTAGCACCTCGTATTTCTTTATTTCACGAAGCTATAAGATGAACTGGATATCCACCTGGCGGTAAGTGATACGCCTGCCCAAATACACTGCTCACTCAACCAAAAAACTAATTTTGCCCGTCGATTTTAAACAAGATATTATGTTTTATTTACCTTCAGTAATTTTATTAGTGATAAACCCTTCAAACTAGAACAATGTAATGATTGCACACTGCAGTTTGTCTGAAGAAATAGGTGCTGCAGATGTACCTACTTAGAAGGTCTACTAGAATTAAAAATGCCGTCATAACAGTAATATTGTGCTTCGGCTGCACATGCTAAATATTTTTCTACACAAACTTAGGATGTTAATAATATAAAGTTTATTGTGTAACGCGTGTACCTGGCCAACGCCCTCCATCAGCTGCGAGACCATATCGTCGGTGAGCTCGGCGCTACGCGCCTTCGCGACCTCTGCGGCCAGTTTAAGCGCACACAGCGAAGTGGGGTACCCACGCGTCCTTATCACAGGCTTCAGCAGAGCGAGCACCTGCAGTTATTTAATCATGATGTATTTGAAAGAAACAAACAATTCCATTTTATTCATAAGTACCAGCAAATTTCAATAAACACTTCCGGAAAAGCATATAAATATTATAAACAAATTAGATTAAATAGACAGAGTAAAAAATTACTTAATAATAGGCAGCCGAAGGGATTCCCAACCCTGTTATGTAATGTATTCCATGAATGTTATGTATTCCAGAGGCAATTTAAATTTCTGTATATACACTTATTTCAATACATTTTCATACATACATATCCTGATATTTGAGTATCATTTAGCGTGCTCTCACATGAAAAGAGTTACGCCATTTATCAACCAGAGTTGGTGGAGGATGTAATGGTTTTTTTTTTTGGATACTTTTAAATGATCGCTGTGTGAAACACGTGTACCTGGTGCGCAGGTAAAGCGCGCGCTATATGAGGCATGCCGTTGTCCACCGCGCGCATCACCTCCTTGCTGAGCGCGTACGCGTTGATCAGCTTCAGTAAGATCAGATCAAAGTAATCGAGCCATTGCGCGCGTGTCTCGTCGCGTCTGCACAGCCACACCAGGACTTTGACCGCCTCGGCCGCCGCGCGCTCTTGGGCGTTGCCCCAGCCTGCTTACAAAACGATGCTGAGTGTTAAATGCTTTGATATTATAAAAAAAAATAGCTACCATCCGGGATTAGAAGAAGATGACTAAAAGGTTGTTTCCTTTTCCGAGGAACCTTTACTTTTGTACTCACGATAATAGCAGAGTATGCTGAAGCCAGCCGCGATGTCTTTAACTGCCTCCATGAGGCTCTTGTTTTGTAACACAGGGGGTTTCTGGTTG
Organism: Byasa alcinous; assembly: GCA_018246375.1. NCBI lineage: Eukaryota > Metazoa > Arthropoda > Insecta > Lepidoptera > Papilionidae > Byasa > Byasa alcinous. Next base: position 11,993 of record DWMX01000815.1, on the reverse strand, counting down.
AATTCAGGATCCATTTGAGTAGTGTTTAAAATACCTACCATCCTGATCTTGTTATTAATTCTGCCGCCATAACGGCATAGCTGTCTTCCGACTATCAACATCTGAGAGCCGGAGTATTCTTAGCGAGCAAGCTACCTTTGCCACAGCCCCATTGTCACTTAACACCACGTGAAATTTAAGTCAAGCTATAGTCCATTGTAGATTAAAAAATAGACTACGGCAAATTGAGATATCAATATTCAGCAATGGACATCATTAAGTTGCGGTGTTGACTGAATTCACCCCCTTTCTCCCCGGCCAGCGATATAAATATAAGGAATAGCGAGATGAGTACCGGACGACTGCTGCGCGTTGCTCGCGCTCTCCGAGTTCTCCTTGTCGCCGGAGTTATCCTCGATGGTCAGCGCGGCGAGCGCCACGCGCACTATGTTTCTGTTACACACAAAGAAAACATATAAGTTTGAATTTAATTTAAACACATAAAATATACGGTCATATAGACATGGTAAGTAATAATACATATTAGTAAGTGATATGGATGAAGCACTGTACTGGATTTGTTTTCATTGTCTATCAGTCAGAGGCGTAAAATGATGCGCCCTATGACCCCGTAACAGTATTAGGATATAGCGGTCTTCAAATTGTTTGGCAGCAGAATAGGCAATGACGATTTTTCCGTATTCTTTTGAATAGTTTTTTCCTGCATATGATTTGAAATAAGCAAAAAAATATATAAATTACTTTAAGATTTCGTCTTAGACAACCCTTGCCTCTAGTACGTACTTAAAATAGTCAGTGGGCTTCCGACAGTCGCCGTATTTGAGCAACTCGTGAGTAGCCAGCAGCAGTTGCTCCCACTGCTCGGGCGGCGCCTGCGCGTCCAGCTTGCACAGCGCCTCCAGTACTTCAGGCTCCCGCAGCCCGGCTGGGGACACCAAACCCGCGACATGTTTTAAACCAATATCATCAACAGATATTTACAAAGTGTTTTGCGATCGGTTCTGCGGCGTCTGCATGCAGCGGCATCCGCGACTTTCACCAAATCGTCGGTCGACTTTGCAGCCTATCGAAATTATGTCTACTAGCGAAACCTACTCACGAAATTTTGGGCACAATTAACGCGTAACAAAGAAATGCGTTTTTTTTTATACTACTATGCGCTGAGACGAGCAAGACGTTCACCTGATGGTAAGTGATACGCTTGCCCATTAAAAAGGGGAGTTAGATGAGATAGTTAAGATGGTACACACTGCACCACATTGCGCTCGTCGCCTTGAGAAATAAGGTGTTAAGTCTCGTTACCCCAGTAATTACACTAGCTACAGCACCCTTCAAACCGGAACGCAGCAATGTTTGCTGACTACTATTTGGCGGTTAAAATAGGAACTGCGGTGGTACCCATCCAGACGGTCTCCGGCAACAGAGACCTATCACCAGTAAATTGATGATGTTACACTACCCTCGTATGGCTACGTTCATTCAATAAATCTCCTTAAAGTATGTTGGATGCTGTATAAAATACTACATATATAATATTTATATGACAAGTGTTTTTTTTTGACAATGTTAACAGAATTTGTTTCAGAAAGATTTTTCTTGGGTCTGTGTGTTTCTGAGGAAAATTCTTACATAAGAGTATGACGAAGTCAGCACATGCTTAAAGAGTCAGATTACTTAAACTTTTTATGGATTATATCTATTTATACGCTTTATAAGGAAAAAGTAACATACATTTAGTGATAATGAAGCCATTCTCGTCAGTTTCGTACGGTTTGATCTTGTCGCGTCCCAGGTTACTCGAGTTAAACTCCCTGTAATGAATAATTTAAATATTTTAAATTGTCTGTCATTATAAATATTATTAACATACTTTTATGTCCTTTTAATCGGAAAAGTGTGTCAGGGTAAAAACCGGAGAACTGGAACGCCGCTGAAGTCTTGAGGAATTGGACTTCCGCGTGGTGGTTGTACTTGCTCCCATAGCATCTGGGATGGAGGAATCGGTCATCCAAATTATCACTTGATTCCAGATAGGAGAACACGCACAGCAAGATTTGCCGCGCTTTCCATCTTCCTTCACACTAGTCCGCACTTAAATGCTAAAAAGGTCTAACAAATGCGTAGTGTACCCATGTTGGTGCGGGTAGTCAAGCCGCGAGTGCGCCGGGACGGGCGATGACTCTTTGGTGCTGCCGGCGTCTTCGGAGCTGTCGGCAGAAGCCGCGCGTGCCATTGCCTCGCTGCATCACAACATTAAATAACATCACTTAAACAGGACGATCACATGGTCATACATAATACGCAAGCCCGTAACAATGAAAAAGTAGACCAAAAAATTATAATGCTTTAACATGTTTATAAAGTATCATAACGAAACATTTGATACTTCAAATGATTCACAGAAGAAATAGCTGTTTTACGTTGGTTTCTATATGATTTATCTTAATAGACTACATCTAAATTTAACACCAGGTTGGACCGCCATCAAGCCCGGGTATAAAAAGTCGAAAATAAATACTCTGTAAAGATACACAGCTTTTGGAAAAGAGTAGATTTAAAACATAAATGAATTGAACAACACAAACAGCACCACACTAGGTACGCCTGTGTTCTACTTATTAACAAGTGACTTACGCGTTGTAGTGACCGTTGGGTACCCCGTTGTGAGCCTTGTTGGATAGCGTCGCGTCCGACATCTGGCTGATGCCGGAGTCCTTGCTGGACATGTGATTGCCGCACTCCGCTGGTAAACGACAAAGTGTTGTAATAAACTAGGAGTATCACATGGCATCACAAACTAGTCTAACTGCTACAGTGGCGCAGGTCTGTTAAGGAGATCTTTGGCTCGGTAGTTTCTATCTATAATGGACTCATAGTTATCTTTAATTTCACATGATATTAAGTGACAAGGAGGCGGTGGACAGTGAAGCGTGTTCGCCCAATACAAATGTTGACAGCCGAACGCAGTAATGTCGATACGACTACAGATTTACAATATAAGGGCAATAGCCACGCAGGTTACACAGGCGTTACTTACCGTTTGCGTGCTGCGCGGTGTACGAGTGTATCTCTGAGGTGGTCTTGCGTATGCGTGAGTAGACGTCTTCACCGCCTGCCGCGGTGTTGACCGCCGCGCGAAGCGGACTCTCACTGCCGGCTGGGGGGTGAGAAAGGGAGAGGTCAGTTTATTATTATAAGGTTAGCTAAATGTATATTATAACTTAAACGTTCAATGAGAAAATTACAATAAAAAAAATTGGTATATGTACAATTTAACTTGATAATTTAAAACTACTATGGAAAAAACAATAATTGGCAATCTTCGAAAAGCTTAACCATTTTGAATTATGACCCAAAATTCGAATTCATAAACTTATTCAGAGTTACACAGACTTTCCATGTAGCACAAAGGTAGATAAAGCTTTATTATTAATTTTTTTGTGGTAATTTGAAAAGAACACAACACAGGAAGAGATATGGAACACTACAATAGCACCAATAAGCAATTCTTAACAGTTAGTAATATATTTCTGCTTACTACTAGAGGTTCTCCGGACATGCTTCTGAATGACGCTGTTTACAAAGGCCTGCGTCTCCGCTGGTAGCTCGCTCATGAGTGCGGTGAACTGTAATGAGTTTCACTAATAAATTTTTGAATTTAGAACTTTTTGTAATGAAACGAAGCGGCGAGACTAGCAGATTATTCTCTGATAATTAATACATTAACAATGAAGGCCTAGTGAAGATGTTTTACAGAAACACATTCGATCAATGAAGACATAAGATATTAAGTGCCACCAACTAGCAGTTGTTCCAATAGCTACTACGTGCTCAAACTGAAACTCGGTAATATTTGCACACTCGCTTATTAGAGAAAATTTCCGCTGGAGTGGTGGTTTATGGTCATCGATTATTGGTGTTTTCTCTTACTCAGTAAATATTTACACACTTACACCTACAACCACGGTATATACTTACTATTGTATATGATATACTTTAATGTCTTGTTATAATTTTCATTATTACAAGTTAGGTTTTTTAAATGTTTGTGATACAATACTGTTTTTTATATAATAGTGTGTATGTGCGTATTCAAGTGTGTAGTGTACCGGCACGGGGTTACAGTCATAGAGCGCGGCAAGTGCGCGGCGCGCGTTATTGCGCATCTCGGTAGCGCGCGTCTCGCCCGCCAGCGCGGCCACCTTGCATAGCGCTCGCCCTGCGGTGCCCCCGGCGCCACCTATAGCGTACATGTACATTTATTTATTGAACCAACTGCTCAACTAATTCAGCTTATATTATACTTTCATTTTATTTAAAGGTATCATCATAATGATACACTATCCCCCGCTGATTATAATATAGGCGACCCCAAAAATGGTTACTTGTCTTTACCATTCATCATATTGCGCCAGCCTTGGTTTAGAATGAAGTTTTAATCAAAATTAAACTTTAATAAAAAATATGTGTGTACGGACCGTGCAGGGCTACAGCAAGACTGTTGGGCGTACAGTACTCCTGCGCTAGATCCGCCAGGAAGCGCAGTGCTGCCGTCTTCGTCTTGGGTGTGGGGGCGGTAGCTCCATCCGCCAGGAACCTGATCAGCTCATTATTTAGTTACATATTTAAATAAATAAAATAATTTTTGTTATTCTTTTGCTATGAACATAAGGATAGACTGTCTATGCGGAAACCTAGATGATGAAGGATTTTTTCCTATTAAATCCAGTCTGTAACCTATGACCTGTTACGAGAAATCTTTTTACGTTATAGGGAACTAGCACTTATGAATAACTCTGATGGGAGTTGTAATCTGTCGAAACATTTCTGTCTTGCAGGCTAGTTAATAATCAAGTAATACATCATAATCCCTTTCATTAAAATTGCATGCGAACTGACCTAAATATATTGTGCAACTGTAACTCCGCTGGGAAGTATTCGTGTATCACATCCAGAGTTTTCATGATTTTGCTCTGCACCGAGCCAAGAATGTCCGTCCCGAGCTTCATCAGCAACCTGAATAACAAAATTTTCACATTGTTTCAAACAAAAATATCTAAGAAAAAAAAAGACTTCCTGATGCCTTAAAATAGAGAAATGTATATGTCGGACAAAATATATATTACGGCATATTTGTCGCATCCTGCCGCTTTCTGTATCACTAGTACAGTGAAGAATCTTGACGCGCGTTACCTGAACATAAGCTGGTAGAGCCAGTCTTTTAGTTGATGGCAGTGCACGAGCAGCAACTCGCAGACCGCGTCCAACAGCAGCGAGAACACCTTCGTGTGTGCGTCAACGAACATCTTGTTCAGCAGTTCCGTTAAACGTCGCAGCTGCTCCTCGGTCAGCAGTCGCCCGCTGTTCAGGTAGTTGGCCTGCGCGTCAACATTAGTTACTAAAATTTATATGACGTTTATTTTTAGTAATGATGAGACGAGCTGGACATTCGCCTGGTGGTAAGTGATGAAAACATATTTTACCTAACAGAAGGCCATTGTTCCATTCATCTATAACTTTTGTTTGATTGCTTGGCTATTATACTTTTGTATTTTATTTTAACAGGATATTAAGTGACAGCAACACCAAAGATCGTCCGATGTGCTCGATTAATTATATTCTTCTAAATTTATGGCTGTCGAAACATAGCAAGAAAAACTATTATTGCGGTAGATTGACAATACCAGGGGTGGTAATTTTACTTATTGTGATTGTCATAAATTTTTTTTCGTTGTACTTTGGGGGTTCAAAACAGTTCAACCATATATGCGAATTCCATTTATATGAATTTGGAACCACCTGTTGACAAAGTTAGCAGAAAGTCTTAATTTGGTCTCAGTATTAACTAGATCATTAAATTTTTACTTACGAGGTGCGTGAGGCCGTCCTTGCGCTCAGTCCAGTGCGTGCACGCGCAAAGGGCGATGATATCGTCCGGAGGAGGAGGCGGAGGCGGAGAACCCTCCCAACCGAGCCGTGACCACGACGCGCTCTGCCGTTAGATATTTGATAGTGTTATGTTGTTAGCAATATATGCATCTTCTTCGACGTTATAGTGTTGTCAGTAGTTTATTATAGTTGCCCTTCTGCTGGGACTATCTCTGATGATAAGCAGTAGCGTGAGAACTTTACAGTCTGTACGGGTATTGAAAGTCTTCAGATCTGTATCTTAACATTTGACCCACGGCATTCAGCAATATAACAGCACAATCCAGAATGGACATCCCAACTATTTAGAACACTTAATCACTTTTCGTTAAAATTTTTGACTCATATAAAACCCAGCGTTACTGCAGTAGTATACAGCAGTATACCACTATATGAAACAAAACGACCTACGTATTCTTATGAAGCAATGTTGTGTAAAACAAGTGGTAATTAGTACAATATCTTGAATAGTGAAGAAGGACTGTAAACAGATTATAGTGTATAATGTACTTTTTGTATTTGAGCCACCCATAAAAAACCATAAAAAGTTACTCACATCATGCCTCCTGTAAGAGTCCAGACTCCTCTCCGAGCAGACGCTGGAGGCCTCGGAGTCGTCGTCGCGGCGCCGGTCGTCGCACGCAGAGCTGTCCTCTGGACTCTGTAGTGATAGTCCGTATATTAAACAAACCAACATGTTACTGTACTTACAAAAGTACTGAGATGTGAATTGGTTGATTTAATACGATTTACTTGTATTAGTTGGAAAATTGTTGAGTGAAACCACCGCAGTATTTAATTCTACTGGCAAACAAACATGCAAGCAGGAAGTTCACCTTATGGTAATTGATAGTTATAATAATTAAGATTTTTCCACAATATATGATATGTTCTTAGTTGAGGTGCCACGGAGCATGATAATTGTACGAATTTGTGTTTTAGAAGGAAATAAATACAGTTATTATTATTAATTACAATGCATATTAGCCAAGGTCTCCAATTCTCGTGAAGAAGACAGCGATATAAATGGTTTATTAAAGTAAGAGTTTTCAGACACAACGACGGTGTGAGTGCTTACCCTGAGCGCGGCCTCTGCGTCACGTGACTGTTGTAGCAGACGCAGGCTGGCCGCTGGCGGACGCGTACTGCGCTCCACGGATTCGCGCCTCCGCACGCCGCCCAGCGCACTGCTCGACCGCCCACTCCTGTAGGATAAGTAGTTGTAACAGGATTTACAGATGGAGAAACCATGAAATGATTTACCTGTTCTAGTTTCAGTGTCAACACATTCTATAGCACCCTTTTCTTTTCAAAACCAATGCACGGTGATACAGTTTAGAACTACAGTAAAAGGCACAATTATTTATAAGATATGTCTACTAACACAAACTCAATTTCACAGTTAGCTAAGCGACAATGAGGTCGTCTATGACTGAGCTTGTTCACCCAGAATACTCTGGTTCTTAAATGTTGACATCCGAAGCACAGAAATGCTGCCTACACTGCGGACGCCTACTCGAATGGTTAACAGAAGACGTCATTTACGGTGATAGTAATATTGAATTTTTATATGTTGGTAAAAAAAATGAAAGTTCTAATGAATAAGAGAGCAAAATAAGTTTATGGTATACCTGGTCGGACTGGTCTCCCTCGAGCCGGCCAACGAGCGCGGGATGCCAGACGGGCGGCGCCGCGTAGACAGCGACAGCGGGCCGCTGCGTGCTGACGGCGAGGACGAGCGGGAAGTAGCTGAAAAAACAAATTTATAAAGATTATTTTTTAGCAAAGATTTGCAGGAGGTTAAAGCAGTGATACACGTATAAATAAGTAACTGCCTCAGTAGCGCAGTGACTAACAGCACGCCTAGTAACAGAGACTCCTGGTTCGACTGCAACCTGCCGATATCTACCTAATTGGTCTCCGGTATTAACTCTTGCATACTATAAAATAAAAACTAATACGAATGCAGAGGACTCACGTTGTGATTGAGAGACGCCGGGGCGCGATCGAGAGCGCGCGGCGCTGCGTTCCGGGCTGGGCGGCACCGCCGCACTAACCGGCGACCTTTTAGCACGTGCTGCACACATAAACACAAATATTTTTGCAAATCTCTGACAATGTATAAATTGCAAAAAATACAAAAAAATCTTTTAAGTCCGTTTAATTTAACTTATACAAATTATATAAACAGCTAACATATTTCACGAATATTGCGGAAGATAGAGCAGAGGACCGAGTGGAGGCCTCGCATTAGCAAGCGCAATGTGGGACCGCCGCCGGCCAGGCGAACCTACAAACTAGTGAAGTCCTCAAATAGTCTTGGACACAATTGCTAGTTAAGATATTTATATCACCACTGTTTTGAAAATCTATAGACATAAGAAATTAAGTCTCGTCACTCCAGTATTTTTATAAGTTATTAACATATTTAAAGCGGAACATATACACATATCATTACATAACATAATCTTTCCTGGCTATTTATTTATTAAAAAAGCTAACATTGTTGAATGTACCTTGTTGAGCAACCTCCCCTTCTTCAGATCAGCAAGTAAAAATTAGAAGAAAAAATTTTACTTTTTTTTTTATAATTGTATACAAAAAATACTACAAATATATGATGATAATAATGAACACTTACTTTCAAACATTTATTTATTTGAGCTAGTGGTGAAACTTCACAGCTTTTTTGAAATTTTTTAAAAAGAATAACCTCATGGATTTTTTTTTTTGACAAACGTTTATTTACATGATGGATAGTAAGGTATGTAATTTGAAACTTTACAGAGGGACCTGAGTGCTAAGTCGATGGACGTACGCGTAATATTGTGGTACTTGTATTTACTAAAACAAAATCATACACATCCCCATCAACTAAAATGGGGATGTGTTATTTCAGACAAATACATAAATCACTCACCATCCAAGTGTGTATTGACTGATCTCTGATTTGTAAATTGTAACTTACTTTTTTCTCTTACGGAGAGTTGTTAAAGATTTCTCGGATCACATCAGATCACACAGCTGATTCAAAACTAAACATAGTGTAAAACTTAACAATGTTACCGGAGGTAAAATTATTAAGTGTGTAGTGCGTTCTGTAATTAAAAGAAGGTGCGGAGCTGTGCAGGAGGGTGGGTGCAGTGCGCATTGGACTCACGCAGCGAGGCGGTGCCAGCGGTGACCTTGGCGCGGCTCATGTGCGAGTAGAGTGCGCGGGCGCGCGCCCGCTGCGCCGCCGCGGAGTCAAGCGCGGACACACTGCGCGCAGCTGCGCCTACTCCCGCGCCCGGTGAGCGCTCTGCGAGACGCGTACACACGTATAAATACAATTTAGCTAACTGAACATAGCGTCATACGCTTTTTAAAAAATACTACGTGGCTCCACTTCAGAATCATTAACACAAAGATAAACAATACTAGATAAAGCTTTAAAAACGGGACAGTTGTTGCTGTTTATTTTTTGCTTCTCGAAGTGAAGAGAACAGCGAGGCGTTCACCAGATCACTGATAACGTCGTGTCAGTTAAGACACTACACCACATTGTGGTCGTTGCTTTGGGATACAGTATGGTAAGCCTTATTTCATCAGTAATTTCACTAGCTTTAACGCTCTTTAACCGGAACTCAGTAATGTTTGCATACTTCTGTTAGTCGGGATCCTATGCTAGTATTTTAAGTATCAGTAGTAAAGTCCCATTGTAACGTCCTAAGTAACAGGTAACTTACTTTTATCCTTCCTAGTTCGCATTGTGGAAAAAGAAACCAAATTCTTTGTCCTAATATGCGGAATGTAGAAATAGCGGTAGTGATAAAAGCAACTAAGAATATTTGTGTTAAAGTTAAAGTAAAGAAAGTTGGTAGTACAGACATTAGCAAATAAAGAAAAAAATGGGGATCGATTATAAAATAAATATTCTTCAACTACTCTAACAATTAACGTACATAATTTTGTAGATAGGGCAGAATAAAGGCTGTAGATAGTTTACTGCCAATCTTATTTTTAATGAACAGAGGAAGCACAAGATGAAACTAGAAGAGAAACTCACACTTTATCTAAGTGCACTTACTAAAAAGGAAGCTAAGCTAAGAGTCTTAACTCTCAGAAGCATTTTCTTATATAATGAATAGACCTCTCATGGCAACGGGTATGTGGGAAATGGGCGGCCTCTCCTGCGAAGCGCGTCGCCGCCGCAGCGAGTTGCTCCTGTTCAAGCCGGACACCAGGTTCTCCGTCGAGGCTTACATTATAATGAAAAGCGGAACAATATCCAAACCAGATTTATCCCGTTAGAGAAGCGTGAAAAGAAAATACCACGAGATCACTAAACGTGTACTTCAAACGTGTTTTTTTTATGTATTTATGTCGCTTCTACTCACCAGAAACGCTTGCCGACGGACTTCTCGGACTGGTAAGCGCTCGCCTTTCTAAAAAGAAATTTATACTCGTTAGGAGTCTTCTTTATTGAACATACCCTGTTTTTTAATGAGTCTCTCTAGTTATAGACTTTTTTAACTACAAGAACTCGACTATAATCGACTTAACTGTAACAGTAAGGCTTGACGTGTCTTGCTAGTATAGAACACTCAGGCTAATGTAAACTGCCTGAAATTTATTGCAATGCCGTACTACTATGGGGGTACATTGATAATATGAAAGGAAAGTCTACATGTATTTAACCAGGCAGGTTCGAAACAACGTTCATTCAAAATCATAAATTATGTTGATCTGTATCTGAACTCCGCTTTCCAAGGCAAATATTTGCACAGCACCATAAAGGTAAACTTTTCCACCAAAAGTCTACCGACACATTCTAGTACGTATCTAAAATACAGAAAGTACTAACTCTGTCCTTTAATTTCTAATTTACATTCACAAGATCTATTGAAAAATTTTTAAAGGACTGGCCAATCGTCTCCTTAAGACGTATGAGACATGCAGCATACCAAAAGGTCAACATGTTATAGTATGTGATATAAAACGAAGAAACTTCCTGTCAAGAAAATTTCAGTGTATGTAGTATGGTTAGAGAATTAAAAACTAAATACTTTGATTATTCAGTTTCCTATACAAATATAATTTACTTATACATGTTATTATACAATTGAAGCATAAATTAAAATAACAGGAGATATTTTAAAACAAATTTATTGTAAAAAAAAGGAATACAATAAATATTATATATTTGTTAATCTGTACATGTTGTATATAACAATTATGAGGGAATTTAATAACAATATAAAACTTAGTATGTAATAACAACTCCTTATAATCTCACTGCTGGGACTCGGGGCCCTATCACGTAAAAGAAAAGTCAAGGCCATTCATTCACAACACTGACTAAGTGTGGGTTAAAGGATTACTCAGTTTTCAAGATAGTTTGGCAAACATAGTATACCTACTTAGTGTTGTAAGAACTTCTCCGATATTCGAATAAATGTATGGAGTCCATAAAAAGATAATTCATGTAAAAAAAAGATTCGATATATAATAAAACATCGTGACCTTAACCGTTATTTAAAAAGTAGATGTAAGGATTTAACACCCAATATAAACTAATGTATTAACAAAAATAGCAACAAGTTAAATAAATGTGTGAAGGCAGTTTCTTTAACGAATATATATAAACACATATGAATATAATTTGATACTAATCTTTATGCAAATTTTATTAAATTTAAACTTTTACCAAAAATTAAGCAGAGCTTCTTAAAGAATATGCCAGATACTAACAACATACAGTGTTTCGAACCTGATTAGTTTTTATTTATTAATTGTTAATGTCCTAAAGGAAAAAAATTAAGTATTAGATAATAATAAATACGTCTATTATAAATATTATTGTAGGCCCTGTACCGACAAAAAATACTAAGCGAACCATGTAAGTACATTTGCTTCTCCTTGATTTACTATAATTAACTATACTAATAAACAAATAAGAGTGGAATGAATATTTAACTGGTCAAGCGCTTTACCCGTTGTATACAACATATGGTACGTAACAGAACATGTGTATACTCGTTGTGTAAAATATAAAAAAATACAATTGACTACCACAAAGGTAC
>DWMX01000814.1:0-20406 GCA_018246375.1 Byasa alcinous | reverse complement strand
GTTGTTAGAACGTCATTTATTAGATAATTATGTAAGTTCTACCTATAGATTCATCTTGTCATCAACTTTATAAACAAAAATGATTATAAATATACATTAAATAATTAATTATGCCATGAATTCGTTATCAGGTAATGGATAAGTATATTATCGCTTTAAAACATAAGCTTTATCTTAAATGGACTAACTTAACTTAAACTCAATTACAGTAGTCGAAATTGTGCATCTGCATAGTTACCATCAATGAAGAATGTATACGTATGTAATGTATATGTATGTTTTTTAAAATAATGATAAATGTATCATTATTTTAAAAAACACAATTACGGTTTTTGAAATATAAAATGATCAACAATCTATTGTAAAACTGCCTTTGATTGATGTATTTTATGGTTCATTACAATGCGAACCGATGAATCAGCCATCTTTGCTTGTTTACGATTGACGATTAAAAAGGCCATCTGGAGTTGGGATTTATATAACTTGATAGTAATTAAATTGTATAATTGCCAGAGTTAAACTGCTCATTCCGCACATAAACTGAAATACGCTTATTTAAATGTACATGTTTGTTCTACATTCTTAAACGCTTAGAATAAATGTGTACACTTATTTCTGTAAGTAATGCACTATGATATTTACATTAGCACGTAACGCAACATTGCTGGGTTGTGATTAATAAACACGTTATTATTAAAATCTATGTACTTTTCTATAAATATTAAATTTACCGTAGAACACAGTAGTAATATATGAACATAATACAAATGAAAGTTGAAATAAACTTGCAATCTAATGCCTAGTTTCCATTATCGCACCAGAGTGACTTTAGACCTATGCACGATAATGTCAACATTTGCATTTGTACATATACACACTGGTTTTTTATTGCTTCGCACATACTAATACTTAGTCAATTAAATAAGTTTTAAGGGCAAATGTTATTACGATTTAATGGCATTACATTTATAAAATATTATCGTAGGCCTAGATTCAAAAACTTTAGAAACACAGTAATAAAACGAAAGGTATTGCTCTTTTTTGATATAATGTACTAAGTATCATACTATAGTTGTAAGACTTCTCAAACTTTTTTGTTAGTCTTAAATTCCGTTTTTTATATACCGCTTGACTGATATATTCATAAAGCACTGTAAATTCTATAAACTAACCGTGCAACAAATTTACACAAGTTTAATCAGGAGCTTAAACTTGACCATTAAAATATAATAACTTGCTATTGTCATTGTCGTTAATAATTCATGATATGAATCGTAATAATCGCACGTATTAGGCGAGACACGTCCGAAATTTGTCTGGTTTTTCATTTTGCTTGATAACTGATGTAATTATCAGTTTTACATACTAATTACTGTGATGTTTATACAAAAAACATTTATAATCGCACTTCGGGAAAATATTCTTATATAGTTTATATATTTTTTCTTTACCGCACATAAGTTATAATATTAGATATTCTTAACGAATGAATTGGAATTAAAACTGCCCAAAAGTCTGTCAATTGACCAGGTCGTGTAATTATTGTTTATTATATTCTTCTATCATTCCCCAACTCGTGCGTCTTATAATATGTGTAGATATTTAATTATATATATAAATAATTTCTATCGTTCCAAATGCGCCAGCCAAAATGTGGCTTGCATACAGCAGAAATAATAAAAGAGGAATTAACTTTATTGCAGCGGTAGACCGCACAAAATACATCTATCCAAAATCTTATTTCTTCTTACTGTTAATAAGGTGCTGGACTCGCCTTAAAAATTTTAACACTTTCTGCGCTAACCGCAATCAGTTCGTCCTTACGACTGGAAGATAACCTTATATGAAACCTTTAAAAACTTATTATTCACTTGATCATCGAAATAGCTATAATAACTAAACAAACACGTTTTTATTTTAAGACATTATGCAATTTAAATCAATTCTAAACTCTTATCGAAGCACTTAACCTTTTTATCATGAATGAAAGTTTACTCTTTTCATAAAATAACAAATCTAGTTGTTTACACAACAGCTTTTTAGTTAAAAAGAATCAAGTTGATAATGCTATCAATATTACTAAAAATCCTATTAACCATTCTAACATGGTTATTTACACATGGTACTAGATTGTTTGTAACTAGAGCTAAATCTCAGATTTGAACCTGCTACGTTATTGCCATTTCCACCGCTAGGATATCAGCGACACTAATATTACCATATTAATTGTTAGTTACAAGTAACAATTAGATTTGTCTTATTTTTCATACCCCTTCCGCTTCATTTCTTGTGTGAAAGTGTTTGTGGTGTTGCTTTTAGAAAAATACATTCTTTTAATAGAAAAAGAAAGAAATGAGCTGGCCATAGTTCAATTATCGCTGATAAATAATTCGAATTAGTTAATTTTAGCGAATATTGCGCTATGTTAGCTATTGCCAGTTGTCCGCGAAATGCCCAGTAACTCAGCAAGACTTGATCATGAACGTTAAATCCCCCGCAATTATTTTGCTCTTGGCTGTTGATCAGACGACCTTTCCACAAATTTTATTAAGTTGTCAGTGCCAATTTTATCTCGCTATTGAAACTCCTTCGCTATTATAGTTTCACCTACTATAACCTTGTTTTAATATAAACTATTAAAGATTTCAGAACTTTCAACACCTGTTTCCGTTATACAATACTTATTATTTTTATTACGAGTTTTTTAAATCGTTTATACATGAACTACTTCTATTCAATACAAAGACGTTATGGGTATAGATTCCTCTGATTCATGCATAGAATCGCTGTAATCAAAATCAATCGGAACTAAAAACATGTCAGACGCATTAAATAATCACAGATAATAACTTATTGGAAGTCTGTAACATGTTTGCCGTGTATGACCGTCATTGCTCTGACACCGGGACCCGTCGCTGTTATCGCCGTTATCATACAACTCGAGGACAAACTGCTGACACTGGATATATGCAATAACTAATTAAAACGCAAATATTCTTATTAATGAGAACTCTATACCAATATATAATTCATCGTTACTTTCTTAATTCTCTTAAAATACTTAGGTGGTAGAGATCCAGTATCTTTTAGCAGCACTTATTTAACCTGATTGAAGGATTGAAAATAATCATACGAATAATAATCCCATTTGTCAAAATCAAAGATGGAAGGATCTGTGTGTCCGTGATCTGTAGTACCTTTTCTCCAAACGGCTGGACCGATTTATCATCTAGTTTTATGTTTGTCACGGTCTTATTCAATTCTTCAACTCTTTACAGTGTTCTTAGTTACCATACCATAAATGGAACCATTTATAGATTACTAAAATTTAGTTTTTTCTTGGAGTTTGATGTTTTTATAGGTTGCATAGTTAAACAAAAGTAATTGGATTTTGCCTTATTTACATAACGTAATTCTATTGCCTATTATCATTCAATGCCGTGACACCCGCACGCTCTATAATAAGGAAATTGTTTCACACTTTCCTGTTATAAGCAATTCAATTTTGTTAGTGTTCAAAGCTTCTCTAGTTTGTTGATACAAAAAAAGAGAGATCACATGTTACAAAAAGTTTTTATCCAGCAGTAGAGACCAAACCAGAAGATAATGATGTTAAAATTAAAATGCAGAATTGTGTCAAAGATAAAATAGAATAGAAAATACTTCATTGTAAACCATATAATACAAGATTCCATAATGTTAGAATCACTAGAAGTATTCGCTAACTTTTATTTAAATTTAGTAAGATAAGCGTAAAGACCATTTTACATGCAATAATGTGATTATTTGATATTAATTCTGTTATAGTAAAAGAAGCAAAGTATATACATTGAAAACGTGTAAACATGAGGAGTCAAGATTTGCAGTTAATCTTGACTCGTAAAGATGTTTCCTAGGAAGTGTTATTCTGATGTCATAATTTACGTTATTACATCAGAATATCATAAACAAACTTCAAAAATAACTTTGATACTTTGTTTGTGAGTTTAATATCTATTAATCAAATAACTATAACTTATTTTATACTAATGGTAATGATCTGTGTTACCGGAGATACTATTGCACCGTCTATTTATGCCAAAACGTAGTGCAGAAACTACTGCGTACCAGCCATTAGAAAATTCCGTTGATTTAAAGATTACAAACATCACATAAATTTAACTTTTTACATTTCTAATTTGCTAATTATATCCGTAGATAAAAATTGTTTTTAAAATGAATGTGTTATAAACAAAACTTCAAATGAATATAATCTTTAATCTATTGGAGATATCGTTAATTTTTAGTTTCTCCAGTAAGATTCTTACTGAGAAAAACTTTTAATTTCTTTTATATACAAACTTTTTATAACAATTATCAGAACAGCAATCAAGTGATTGAGAAACATGTAATATTGATTACTCATAACAGACACTTTAAAATACTACAAATTTAAATCAAAATACCTGTAAATAATTTAATAAACACATGGTCTGCTATAATTCTGTATTTGTGATTCCAAGAGTTTAAGATTAGTATTTGCGGCTTTGGAAGAGTGTGAGGTAGATTTTTAGGACAAGAATTTATCTGGAAAATATGACATGGGAAAGGTAAAACGATCTCAAATGTAAATACGATAAATGGAATACGCAGTGATTATGATTTCTATGTATACGACAGACAAAAACGTGATAAAGCGATAACTAAAAATTGCATTATGAAAAAAATTGCCTTGAAAGCACGGAACTAAGCTTAAGTGCTGTTTTTTTTACACTTGATGTTTAATAATTATATACAAGTTATTGCGTCTTGAAAACATTTATAAAGCGTTTTTAAAATTATTTTTATATAAACCAGTTTCCACTGCCTACGCTAAAGTTTTCATTCCTCGTCACAACTCTTTGTTTATCGGTGCGCAGTTGTTACGAACTCCTGTCTGTTACCATTGATATATCATTGTCTATACAACGGACCTATCATGTTAACCTACTTCGTTACAGGACTGTCACATTTCGTGATAAGAAGCCGACAGATAAATCAATCTCTTTAATGATATGAAATAGTAAAAAAATAAAAGGATTTGTGTTAACACTAAAAAATGATTGGTCACAAATTTCAATACCTTTACCTAGATGGAATTCATTTCAAATAAGATATTT
Organism: Byasa alcinous; assembly: GCA_018246375.1. NCBI lineage: Eukaryota > Metazoa > Arthropoda > Insecta > Lepidoptera > Papilionidae > Byasa > Byasa alcinous. The sequence goes on along the minus strand of DWMX01000814.1, from coordinate 15,268 downwards.
GCAATTGAAATGCAATTTCTTCCTTGTACAGCAGAAATCGTAAACTTATTTAAATTTGTTTGAAAACATTTGCGTTTGTCATTTCTTTTACGCCATTTTTATTGTGTGACAGCCTTCAATTAATATTTATTAGGTATGCTTTCCTTTCAGCCGATGGCATGACCTATTCGTTCGGCGTGTTCTATGCAGAGTTCCTGACCTACTTCGACGAGGGCAAAGGCAAGACCGCTTGGATCGTATCTATCCTCGTCGGGGTTACTTTAAGCTCGGGTAAGTTCTGAATGAAAGTTATTATCTTAATTACTAATATATATCAATAAACAATATCGGTTTATACAAAAACCTAAAGTTTTTAAAGAAGTTACCAATATAAAAAAAAGCTTATGAACGACTTTCTCTATAATGAAAACCATGAATATTTTTATTAAGATTTTCAATGAGAAAAAACTTTTTTAATTTCGGTTATTGCAAATGTACTTTCGTTTATTTTAAAAATAAATCATTTCAAAATATTTCCAGTCCTTAATACAGTATTAATTGCCTGTTCGTTAAGCCCTGATTGATGACATTTTAATGAATGTTGCAACGTTTATAAATCTCGAATAACGTTAACAGAATTTTATTATAATATAATGGATTTTTGTTATTACCGGGAAGCTAATTCATAATCTTTTTGTTTTCTCAGTATTTAAATATGTAATACACATTAGTAAATAATTTCATATTCAACCACTATCATAAAAAGATTTCCAAAAAAAATATCATAATGAAATCTTTGTAGTTGTTTGCGGCAAGTATCACTTACAAAACAGTTAACATCCAACTAACTTCTTGTTTTTTTTATAAATAAATATGTACTTTACTTAATTTCAGGTCCAATTTCCAGTTCGTTCGTAAATCGTTGGGGATGTCGCACAGTGACCATAGCCGGTGCTCTGCTATCAGCTGTCTGCGTTATCGCTTCCGCTTTCGCCGGCAACATACTCACTCTCATCTTTACGATCGGTGTTGGTACCGGGTTAGGCTTCGGACTCATCTATTTACCAGCAATTGTCAGCGTTACCGTCTGGTTCGAGCGATATCGAAGTCTGGCAACAGGTAAACAATATATTTTAGTAACATTAGAAATTTAAAAAAAAATCTCATCCCACTTAAAGCATCAATGTTATCAAAGCGGGTGTCGGTGATAATGGCTGCAGAAGACACTCCAACGACTATCTAAAATTACTAGTTACAAAAGTAGACTAGGTGCAAGAAATGTATATCTCGTTTGGTCATATATTACGTCACATCCTGCGACAGTTGATTAGCCACTGGGGTTTGTGACCTTTTTTCAAATTCAAGAAAGCCATTCAAATAACTACCAAAGTTTATACTACATTTAGTTGTTGATAATTTTTTTTCACATTAACATGCATACAAATATGATGTATGGGCATATATTTATATTAGTAAATAAATTATTATTTAAAAAAGCATTTCTAGCTAAATTTACGAACTTTTCAGATACTTAATATGCTTAATGTTATTATAAAAACTTTGATAAAACAAAATTAAAAAGTTCGTTACTACATATTTGTATCTTCGGACAAAATCTAGTAGTACAGCGTAAATAGTGAGTTTATAGATGTAAAGTACGATTAATTTTCTTAAATTTATTCTTCTTCATTTACAGGCATTGCTGTTTGCGGTTCGGGTCTCGGAACGTTCTTATTTGCACCAATCACATCAACACTTATTTCTAATTACGGATGGCGCGGAGCGATGGCCATCATCGGAGCTTTTATTTTCAATTGTGTGCCGTTAGGGCTTATGTTTAAACCAGTTCCCGAACCACCAAAAACACCGGCCTCGGAACCAATGTTGATTAAATCAAAGAAATCTCCACTTAAACGGTCGCGAAGTTCTGAGAATGTGGCGAGACCAAATGGAAAAACTGAAGATGGTGACGTAGCGAGGCTAACTCTTTCTCAACCAGCTTTGAATAAACCAAACGATTTAAAGCATCAATCTCACTCACGACAAGGCAGCGGTATAATGCTGAGACCAGATGTCTTATACCAAGGAAGTGTAACAAGTCTCGCTAAGTTTAGAGGAGCTTCTCCAGAAAGATTTCAATTAAGAGAACCATCAGAAGAAGCTGTACAGCAATGTGGGTGGTTACCGTGTTCTGAGGAATCAAAAGCTGCATTATCACAAATGTTAGACCTATCTCTTTTGGTTGATCCAATATTTATTTTATTTTCTTTATCAAACTTCTTAACCAGCATAGGTTTTTATATTCCATACGTTTATACGGTGCCAATGAGTGAAAAACTAGGTGTGGCCAACCCAGCTTATTTAATATCTATAATTGGAGCGTCGAATCTGATTGGGAGGATCATTCTTGGGTACATAAGCGATAAGCCATGGGTGAATCGATTGTTAGCTTACAACTTATGTCTTACTATCTCCGGCATAAGTAAGTATAATTTTCTAAGTTCTTCTTTTGATCTCTATCGATTAAAATTCATGGGATTATATATTGGTACAGGTACAGCTCTGGCAATGGCGTGCTGGGAGTTTTGGGGCCTGGCCTTGTATGCTACAACATTCGGCTTTACCATTGGTGCATACGTTGGCTTGACTTCTGTGGTTCTAGTTGACCTGCTCGGAATTGAAAAACTCACCAACGCGTTTGGACTTTTGCTGTTATTCCAAGGCATTGCTTCACTAATCGGACCACCTTTTGCTGGTAAGTTAACTACATTTTTTATTTAATCTAAATATATCTACAAACGTCTCGCTATACCTAGTCATCCCACTTAAGGGGCGAGAGCAAGTTCTGGTTATCTTAAACTACAATAGATATTCTGTAGTAAGCAAACTGAATTATTTACTCCCAGATGGAAATTCGCTAATTTCCTCTTTACTATTCAAAAGTACCATTTTTTTATAAAGATTATTTTACGCTGTGAATAAAAATAAGGTAAAAATTAAAGTTTAGGAGTGAAACACCACTTTTAATATAATATATATTAATTATCAATATGCGATTAAATTAATTATTAAATTATGTGATTCCAGGTTGGCTTTACGATGAACTACAATCATACGCACCTGGATTTTATGTAGCAGGTGGTACGATCTCGTTGAGTGGACTAATCCTTTTCCTAATCCCTGTCATAGAAAAACGTAGCAATAGGAGAAGATGTTACCAAGAAACAGTCATGGAGGAGATATAGCAGGAATCAATTAGAGGGAATTGGCGCAACTATCCTGTAATTGTGCTCAACAGTCCCTCTACACCATCGTACACAGGGTCCACTGAGGATACCTATAGCAACAGGGTATACACTACTACAGTTGTAAGAAATTCCGATGAACATTTTTACGGCGAAAGTTACGATAATGAAGATGGGGATGATGATAGTGACGAATGCGGTAAACTTTTTAAATATAGTCATCGAACTCATTCCAAAGATAGTATACAGAGTGTGTGTGAAGTTATGAATGTGTAAGTGGTAAAGGAGCATATGCGAAATCTAAAAAATATTACTTATATTTCTATAAACTTTATTACACATTTGGAATACAAATAATTCAGTTACATGGTTACAAGTTAAAACAAATGTTTTACTAAAACGTGATATATTTAAAATAATATCAATAAACTGTAAAATGGTAACTATTTCTCTAGTCGCATATATTGATAAAAAAATAAGCTTAAAAATAAAGCTACAATATATCGGGTTTTCAAACCGCAATAAAAAAGATAAAATATTTTTAAAACATTTTGATACCAAACATTAATGCGAACCAATACACTTCTTTATGTAAGTATTACCAGCTTGCAAAATCTTATATATTTATTCTTACATCGATACTTAAAAGTATACATTACGCATTTATACATAAACTCTACATGCTTGTAGAAAATATACAAAACTATTGGTTAGTAATATGTAACGGAAGTTTAATTTTACAGTTATGTTATACAGCAATTGTATATATGTTTAAGTTTAAAATACCATATTTAATAAAATCAAGAATGCAAAAGCTGTGATATTCCCGCTTTGTACAGCTTTTAATTTAATTTCACGTTTCCATTCTCTCAGCGGTCCGTAGGATAGCTATTTATCATTGTTCCCTGATCGAATTGCATGTACATATAATTCTTTGTCTGCGGCATTATATTAAATATTTCAAATCCTCATAATGAGTTGTATTCATAAGTTAATGCAATATAAGTAAGTTAGGATAAAATCAGAAAACAAATTTAGCGATAATGATAATCATATCAAACTTTGTAATTTTAACACACATGAAGTCTCTAAGACGGCCAATAACTGATAATTGTTACTAAGTGAAATCCCACAGCTCATAGAGTTGATAAAAGGAATTACTATTACTGCAAGGCTTAGCTACTTCGTCGTACACATTTTACATCAAATCAAAATGATTATATTTTATCTTTTCTTGATAGCCTTGTTATGGACCAATAACATATATCTTAAAATGTTTCAATCAAAAATTATTAAAAATTATATTATTACATCTCAAAACGCAAGCATTGCATTCTATTGTGCCATAACAACTCATATAATTATAAATTTCAATAATGTATTCAGTAATAAATCTTTTGTAAAAACATAACTTAATTCTGTCATTTGAGTATTCCATTTAGATTAAATTTTCAATTGATTTTTTTTCGGTTACATTTATTCATAATAATTTTTTCTCTTAAATTTGTTGTGTTACCAATTTAATAATAAATATGCGGTTCGTTAATGATTAATAGCTACCGCTGAAAAGTAGATATAATAATTATAAGTTTTACTTCAATAAATTATAAAAAGATTTAATTTATCCAACACACTAATAATAAGATGAATGTTATAAAAATGTTAGGAATTGCACCGATCCAACACAAAGGCAATTTTAAATAATAAAATAAGTTATGCTTTTTTGTAAAACAACAACGTTTCGAAACAGCATACAGTACTCATAGTTTTTTTCCTCTGCTAACAAATAGTACTTCGAATATAGTGTTTAAAAGGTACATATTTGTAATTAAGTTTTTTAAATGTAATATAATTGTATTTAATAATACAGTATGTTTTTATGAACGTCCCTATATCACCATCTCGAAAAATCTTTACAAAAAGTTCCGACAACTTCCTCTATTATTTATATGCATATAACGTTTAATGTACATACTTATAGATTGTTAATAAATTATTATAATAATAAAATAATATATTTTGAATAAATTTACGTTTTCCTTCCCATAATATTTATATTTAAAAAAAATTAACGACACCGTTTCTCATAAAGTTTGGCAATATCTTCCTCAGTTTTATCCGCGCCCAACATCTTCGCGCGAAGAAGGCGATCCTTATACAGAATAGTTATTGTAACGATGGCAGGAGTAAACTGAAAGAAGATTGATTAGAAATCATTTTAAATGTGATAACAATTTCTTTATGATATTAGGCGGAGAACTGTTCTTTGACGATTAAACGCCGTCTAAACGCCTTTCCACTTTTCTCTTTAAAGAACTCGTGATCTTTTATATGATTATTATGATGTATCAACCAAATATTAACAATATATTTAAGATATTCTTAATAAATCAAATAGATGTGATTATTTTTAAATGAAGACCACTTGTATTGTGTTATATAACATTACCGTATGTTTAAATGGAGGATGGAGTATGTATTAAGAACACACATCAATGTTTAACAAATAATTAATGAAATTTTATATGTAAATACGACCTTTAATAACTTACCCATTCTATCCATATTGCCCACCGAATATAACTGGCAAAGGGTTCCAGGTTCAAATTGAAATTAAGGAAATTATACACGAGTATAATTAAACCTCTTATAATGGTAATCGGTGCCCAACACGAAATACTAACAACGGTGATAAAATCAACAACCTGTAATAAATTGAAAACACAAAGATGAATGAATAAGTAAAAGTACAAAGTTATCTGTGTTGATAAACAATGAATTATACAATAAAAGAAAAAAATACACGATGAGATGAATATCTGCAGGGTGGTTACTCTGTTTTATTGAATAATACTCATTACATAATTATAACGAGGCTGTATCTAAAAATCAATAAGTACTCACGTAAGTAAAACGCACTTGAATCCATGGAATATTCTTTGAGTCGTATTTGGCCTCCAATTGTTGTGTCCAATGGCGCATTATGATCCTACAATTACAATATCATCATGAACACAGAAACATAACAAACTCTTTCGTAAATTAAATTGTAACAAATTAATTTCCATTAATCTTCAAATCTCTTTCGGTCGTTTATTATAGAAAAGTACTCACATAAATAACAGAGGTTTCGCACTGCGAAGCAGGAATATGGTTATAACGACGTACTTTTCCCATGAGTTTGGTAAAATCATGTTGTAAGAGCAAGTTAGGCAAGAGACATCTTTAACGTAACTGCCGATTCCAAACCAAGGCGCCAGTGAATACAGCAAAGAAAAGAACATACACGACCACGGATATAAAATATAGTGCCACCTTTTAATTTGCCAACCTGAAAAAACGATAGTACTTATACCAGCAAAAAATCCATTTGTATTTGAAGTAACTAGAAATATAGTTTTAGCATTAAATTTCAAAGGGAAACTTTGAAGAGAAATTATAACGGGATATAAATTGATCCATTCTTTTTATTTTAGCAGTCTACGCTGTAAAAAAAATCGTGCGATTCTTATATAAAGGATCAAAAACAACGGCTCCGAATTAATAAAGTACGACAAAAACCACTTGTTACAAATGAGAGATGTCGGGTATATTTTATACTATGAGATATTTTTATATGTTATAAAAATATTGATTAGTACTTACCGTTCGCAATGTACTTTGCGACTACATATCTCTCGATACACACATGTGTAAGGCTTTCTACCTCCAAGATTCCCAAAAAAGTATCTGTAAAGCCGTATGTAGAACACTTGTGAATATCAATGTACCTGAAACACGTGAGACATTTAAATTATTTTTTACACAGACAATGAGGAATTGAAATAAATATAATTATTGACACTAACAAATTGGATATAACGTAAACAGTCAGAAATAAAGTATTTTTCTAAATGAAGTCTGGGCCTATTCAAATAGCAGTAGCATATTATAATATAAATTCGCCACGCAATATACATATCCATCTGGCGAAATATACATGGCAATATATCATTAAAGTAATATTGTCTAATAATGGAAAATTTTCTGTACAAAACTTGTGTTAATAAATAAAGAAAAGTAATTAAATCACTTATAACATAAACCTACCAATCGTAATCCATAAATTTAAAAAAATAAAAGACGTAGTTCCATCCCCGTCTGATGCACATGAACGTAGTAAACAAAGCCAAATTCCGATATTTAAGATTTTTTCTTAAAGCTGTACACCATAGATTTAGATTTAACCATATTATCAAGAAGAAACCAATGCGTCCTGAAAAAAAATCATAACATTTTGTATGTCGCTTCATGAAAGTAAACACGTTACGTTTCAATATTCAATGAATACACTCACCCGTTAAAACCCATCCTGTAATCAAAGTTTTTTTGCCGCTATTATCAAAAACACCGTCCCAGAGACATTTTTCGTGTTCTATTAGTTTTCCGTACATTTTATTTATTTCTTTTAAGAACCTGTTGCTCTCTGAAATGTCGCACTAGTAAAGCCTGGTGAGCTGTAATGCGCCTGCATAGAACTAAATAGCTTCTATGAAAATGCAGCCATCGTCAGCCAGCCATTTGATCCTATGGGTTATCATATTGCGTTACGTACTACGACAAAATAAAACCAGTTTCCTTCTGCTCTGTTAAGCTCATCTATTGTTTCTGAAAATGATCCGGATTAATAGTATACACTATCATTTTTTATTCTATAAAACAAAGACCTGCTGTTTTTTTTTAAGTGAATTCTAAATGTTTGTACATAGTTATTAAATATATTAAAGAGTTATGAATAATATTATGGAGATAAATTAAAGAAAAACATGATGGACAACTCTTTAATGATTTCAATTAATAAAATAAGAAAATCTACGTAAGTTACATCATTATTAAAAGTAAATAACATAACAATGTACATTTAAAACGGTAAGTTTTATCGTAAAACAAGAAGAGTCATGTTATTTCCGAAAGATAAACAATTTAAATGTGAAAAATATTATTCGAAATACCATTACGGCACCAAACCGAACTCACCAAACTACATACTTAGAATTCTGAAAAGAAATTTCGAAAAATCATCTCTTTTACACAATACAAATAATAACAAATACGTTTGAGAATAACACCGAAAAATCAATACGTATTCCAAAGTCCTGGTTAGTGATATAACCACCAAGCACGAGTACACATAATACGGAAGTTAAAGTTACCACTTTGTAAATAACATCGAACAGTTCAAGTATAATATTCTCTTTAGACGTTTGTTACTAAAACATTTATAAATTATCACCACTTGATGAATTATTTGCAATCATGTTTTCAAGATATTTTTACAACATTACGGCATTAAATTGTTCGTATTAATTGAATGAGAATTATTAAATTCGTCCGATTGATCGTTAACTTTTTATTTAAGTCCCTTTTAAATTTCTTTATTCACAAAATTATTACGCCCTGATGTACCGCTGTGCGCGGTCCGGTCGAAGTAGACCGTAGTGCTTGCGCATGCGCCCTAACAACGCAGCTCGTAACCTTTCATCTCCTAGGAGATAACATAACACTGGAACGCTAGTAGCAGCCTGAAATATAAACATAATTTGTAATCAAGAATGTAATTGTATTGTATTTATTAACATAACATTTTAAATACTGAAAAAAAAATGTGTTATTCTACTGTAACTGTATATTACGTCCTATAAAAGAATCTTGCCTCTGAAGCGATTGGCGCCAATAATGAAAGCGTAGGAGGTACGTGTGGCCTATAACCATAGATAAGAAGGGGCATCCATTGCCAACCTGCCAGCACTCCAGACGGTATCCACAGCGCCAACGTTGCAATGCAAACTACATGGATACTCTGCAAAAGAAAACACAGGCATAATCATAATTTTAAGATTTTTATTTATTTCAGTGTGTAAATGAACTATTCAAAGATGTTAAAATTAGTAACGGTTAGTACAAATTACATAGAAAAAAACTGACAACATTAATTCAAAATAATTGAAAGACTTCTTACTATTTTTTGTTGCCCTCCATATTAAGAACTAACCTTAGTCAAACGTTTTTCTTCTCTTAACTGATCATTTCTGTAATAAATCCTTTCAAGTCGAATTGCTTTACCCATAAAATGGAACCTAAAAATTAAAAAACAATTCGGATTCAATTTATTTCATTAAGCTTAGGATGTTGATGAATTTATAATTGAAACTACTCACATAGCTATCAAGGGAATCACTCCACACAGTATTACATAAGGCACACTATAACCCAGCTGCTTGGCACTTGAGTTTAACGAAGGCCACAGGAATGAACACGTGGTGCCTGTCGAGTCGCACGAATAGAGTCCATACCCAAACAAAGGAGGAGTTGCAAATATCACAGAGTTGATCCAACAAACACCGACCACGCCCGAGTAAAATCTAAAGTACAAAGTTTTCTCTGAAATATCAGAAATTATAAGTTAAAAGAATGTGTAATCGTCATGCGTATATATACAGACTTAATATTTATGTAATTTTTTTGGTATTAGGAAGTATATGGTAAGACAAACAGCGACAGCTCACGTTGCAAGATGCGGTGAAAGATCAGTGAATGTGGGATAGGTAAGACACAAAAGAAAAGCGTAGGTTAGATCAACAACTTAAAGAAGAAAAGTAATACCTCTTCTGTTTCGTCTTGCTAGTAAATATCTCTCCAAAACTAAAGCAAATAAAGCAGTCATTTGAAAGATACCAAAGAATTGGTTTAAAAATGCTGATAATTGACAGCACTCTGAACCAAAAATCCATCTAAAAACAAAATTTTATCTGTTTATTTTGTATGTAATCAAGCACAATTTTATTTTAAAACCAAAAGTTCTTCAAAAGTTTAAACGCAGAGTTACTACTGTAAAAATTGGCAGGTAGATAATACATTTAAGTTACTTCATTGTGTGTTATTAAAAATTTATTTACGTTAATAACTGTTAAAAAATAACTAGTTTTGCAAATTATTACAAACTAAAATTGATGAAAAAACACTTTAAAAATATAAATCATACATATTAATTCAAATAAGTAGAATAGTTTACACACCTTTTCGCTATTGCTGAAGAACCAGAAAATGGGAAGCTAAGGAGATTTCTGCCAAGTGAAGCCGAACAAAGGTTAAGAACTAGTATGTGACTCTTTGAAATCAGTAGGTGACTATGGATGAATGTGGCAAAAAGCCAGCCATTAAGCAGCACCCCAAATATACCTGGCAAGAATAACAATAAATTTATGAATTTTACTGCTGCGGTAATCAATCTCATCTACACTGTATTAGGTTTTATATTTTTAATTACATTTCTGGCTAAAGCTACAAGTTTAATATGGTTACGTCTTTGGTTAAAGATTACATGAAAATAAAACATACCAAAGACGAAGAGACACGCGCCCAATAATGTTTTGTAGGAACTATCAAAATAGTACCATGGACACCCATCTTCGTGATAATCGAAAAGAGTTTGCATCCTCCAGGGCGAATTCAGTTAAAACACTCGCTGTTTGCACCAAATTATAGCAAATAATATTGTTTAAATGTTTTCAAGTTGAATATTAGCCATTTACATGAACGTCCGCGTATATCCAGAATTAAGATAGACTAGTTAGGTTGACGAACTAAGGCACACATTTCACAAAAGAACAGGATCGTGTTACTAGTTCTGGTTCTACTTTGTGCACGACATCGAGGGCGTGAACGTCCTGCTTCAGATGCGTTAACTAGTTAATTGCATACACTGAGAATTTTATTATAAAAAATAGAGAGCATACAATCTTTCTTCTCTTAAATAAGTCGAAACAAATATGGAAGTTAGTCATAAAACAAGTCGTAGTTAATGCATAACCATTTTATTGGACTCAATGGGAATGGCTGGACCAATAACAATTGTTTTAGAAAAATCACCTTCGTATTTATGCTTTTTTTATTTGTTTATCGTAGTAAAATTTATGTTAAACATAAGATAATAGTAGTTACATACACAGTATAGTCTTGAAAAGTAAATAAAAATCATGCCAAAACAATCGCTTCGTTATAAATTATGGATATGTTGGATAGCGTTTACCACATTCTTCAGTAAAGTATTATGCACAAGGCGATTAGCGTAATCGTTAACATAAAATTGCAAAGTTAAAAATTTATTTACGTTTATTCAATACCAAGAAGGCGCTTTCGGAGACAGGAAATGTTTTGATTTGTACGAACGAAATGTCGTTGCATTGTAATACAAATCAAAACATTTCCTATACATCAAAATATTCCTAGCAATAACAGGAAGCGTTGAGGAAAGTCATTACTTTCCTCAACGCTTCGTGTTATTGCTTATTTTAAAATTATGGTATGATGTGGTTTATTTATATGATAAGAAAAACGTTACCGTAATATATAAAGTTTACTGCAACTAAGTTATCTATTTTCAAATCCGATTTGCATTGATTTGAAACTCTAGACATACGTAAAAATCTCGATTAAAAAATCATTTTCGGTTTAAAAATAAACCATTCACGAATTTACATAACTCATTGTATATTCACAGATGTAACAGCGAAATCTTTTTCAATGTTGGCACGAAGCGCTCAGGTAATCGAGAAACTTGCCAGACAGAGCACATTGATCAAAGTAGTTCATACGTAAATTACCTGATAGCAGAACGCGGGCTTGGCAACAGCCATGTGGAACACGTCAGGTACGCTCAAACACTTGCTTCACGCAGCCGGCACACGTCTGTCGACCACAGTTAATTACGGAGGAGATCGCACATGTATTTGGCGATGTAAATTCGATCACGACCTAACCGGTGTTATCAAACCCGCTGATGTGTGTATTAAAATTGAGTGTGCGTACAGTAGCGGCGCTGAACGGGTTGCGAGAGGATGTTGTCGATAGAACAATTGTCACAAATGGTCCAACGCCATCTTGGACTCACAAATAAGGTGAACGAATTGCAATATCCTTTAAAATGGGCCATCTCAGAATCACAGCTCGGTGGCCGGGGCCTTGTCGCTACAGAAGACATCTCGTCTGGTGAGGTATTATTCGTTGACCATCCTCTAATATTCGGGCCGCGGTCCGGAGTAATCATCAAGCGAGGATGCACAGTTTGCTGCAAATTAAACTCAAGCAGGATGTTCAAGTGTCACAAATGTTCGCTGTTGCTATGTTCAGAGTCGTGTCAAAACAATAGCATTCATTACGATGACTGTAGAATAATTTCCGGTTGGAATAATAAAGTGGCCATAGAGGATGTTGACGACACATTACTATCCCGGGCTTTAACAGCTATAAGAGCTCTATTACTAAATGAAGATCAGAAACAATTTATGACTTCTCTGCAAGCCCATGTACTACCTCAACATGGCACAGAAATCAAGGAATTACAACAATACTTTGATATCCCGACACAAGATGAACAAATTATGATTTTAGCATCTTGCATATTAGATGCAAATGCTTTTCAAATTGCCACACCATATGGGAAAAAAGAAATGGGTAAAAGAGGCCTTTACCCAGTTTCTTCTTTGATGAATCACAACTGTGTACCGAACACGAGGTATAATTACAATAGTGATCTCCAAATGATTGTGAAAGCTGTTAAACCAATACAAGCTGGATGTGAAATATTTACGTGTTACACGGGATTGTTATGGGGTACACCGGCGCGTCGTATCCACCTTTATAAAACAAAACATTTCTTGTGTAAATGTGATCGTTGTGCGGATCCCACCGAACGAGGGACACTCTTAGCGGCTCTTAAATGTTTCTCTGCTGAATGTCCAGGTTCACTCTTGCCTGTAGAACCTTTTAAATCTTCCTCCCCATGGCGTTGTTTAGAGTGTGGTTTACGAGTGCCCAGTGATAATATTTGCATTTTACAACGAGCATTAGGAAGTCTTATTGGTTCCTTAGATTTTGGAAATATTAACGAACTAGAAAACTTTTTCCTTTCACGTGTTACAAAGTACGTTCCGAAGACAAATCAAATTGTGATGGACTTACAGTGTAGACTTATTTGGGAGTTAGGAGAGACGGAAGGTCTTCGTTGGCATGGTAAGATCATTTGTTAGCGTTAATGATTAATTAGAACCGACTACTTTGTTTAATTTTATTTATTTAAGTTAACCCTTTACAAATTCGAACTTTTACATTTTCGTAAGTTAAAAAAAAATTATAGACTACAAAATAATTAACAGGAAATAACTACTAATAGTTCAAGAGTACAAAAGTTATTATAATGACCGGTAAAATAGATTATGGGTATTTTCTTTTCTTTTGTAACGTTGTTCTCTAGTATTCTACTTGAACAATGGACTACAGCCTTTATTATCCTTTTTGCTCTTTTTTAAATATGTTATTGACGTAATTATATTTACTTCTTTGTTTTTGTAATGGACAAACTACATACTCAATTAACAAAAATCTTACTGGAAAACATCTATTCAGTCAAAATGTGAAATAATCCAATTTGCGGAGAACTTTCCTGTAATTTCCTGATAATTTCCCAAGTATCTTAACATCATTATTCTTGTCAAGCATAATTTTCACCTCACAAATAGCACTCGAGAACTTTTAAGAAAATACTGTTTAAGAAAAAAGATAGTAGCGATGTAAATAATTCATTTACTTTTTATTAGTACAGTATTATTATGTCAAAAAGGAAATACAATAACCAAAATTTTATTAAGCTGTTATATAATGGTTAAAACTATAAAAATATTACAACGCTATGATATAGAAAGAAATAACATTGAAATATGTTGTGTTGTGGCCATAACAAAAAGTAACTCGACAAATTATTTATAGCACTAACTGATGTCACGCGCCTGTGTTCCTGGGGTTTGTGTACGTAATGCTTCAGTTGCAATATACGACAAACTATATTTATCGGTACTCCGTCATTGTCAGGAAGTATAGGCAATGAGACGAATAATCATGTACCATTTATATTTCCTATACAGCTTCGTTGTATAAGGTAACAATTGGTTTCTGTAGTAAAATAACTATTAAATGATTTTTACCATTGAATACAGCCAGATGTAAAAAGAAAAAACCGCATTTAAAAAAGATGTAAACTTTGTCTGTAAAATGCACTGTTATGCATAATTACATTTATTTTTTACAGAGTATCTGCTTCAAATTTGTAAGCTAAAATTTTACGTATATGAAGGCCTTGGCAAAATATTTAACTAGTATGCGAAAAATATTTAAACCAAAAGTTTGCTCCGTTCTTGGCTTAGTTATATAAAGTTGAACACTTTGTTGATAGACCAACTCTTCTTCTCCCACAAAGTGGATAAAAGGTGAACTGGTCAAGGCCCTGCTGTGCCAATAGATGTTACTTTGAGCGTCTATAGGCGATAATAATAGTAATGATGATAATGTATAAATTGAAGCAGTTCTAGTCTTCTTGACTTGATACCTAACTACCAATACGCGACATTGGGCCTTTCTGAACAAGATATATTGTTGAGCGTCTCTTTGTAATAAACATAAAGTAACGCAAGCTTAAATTTATAATCATTCATTGTAAGTATTATGTACTCAAAAAAATTCATTTTTGTGTACTAAGTGACATTTTTCGGTAATTGTTACATTACTACGATAAATATGCTATCGAAAAGGCCATTTTTTTTAATTAGTGCTGCTTGAAGTGTTTTGTTCGATGAGTTTGATAGCTTAATTGTGATAACACTTTACGATCTACGACCAAAGTTATTTTAATTTCTCAATGCCGACAATTAAGAAATGCTATCAGAGCGTACTATAACTATAATTTTATTTTAAAAGTTCGTTTTCCTTCAAAGTTTCGTTAAGAAAAAATAACTAATTGTATTAATTTTTTTAAAAAGACGTAACAATGTTTTGTTATATATACAAACCCAAAACTTAATTTATAATAAACAAAAAGGCATACACTTAAAAAATAAAAAAAATGTTTAAACAAAACTCATACCAATGTCATCGTTGCGCTCGAGATATCCATAAATTAAAATAAATTGTCACTATGAAATATTTATTATATATTATTTTATATATTTATATAT
>DWMX01000813.1:0-20433 GCA_018246375.1 Byasa alcinous | reverse complement strand
AATTAATAAGTGCAATTTTTAATCGACTTAAAGCGAAGGTTAGCAATTTTTCACTATTTTTTTATCTAGTACACAGTGCCCCGTTTAATGATCTTTTAGTAATAATTTTTTTAAAAGAAACGACATACAGTATAGTCGATTGTTCAAAATTTTAATTATTTAAAATTTTGCTTGAAATTTAGCGTCATTTTTGTTTTAGTATCATAAAGGTGAAGAAGAAGTTGAACTGACAAAAAACCATAACTTTAATAACAAAACACTGTAATTTTTTTGGATTTAAAATGAAGATTATTTATATTGTCTTTACTTTTTGCTTTGTTCTTAGGTATTTAATTGATGTGTATTTTCTCAACTGTTCACAATTTTCCCAAAAAATTATTTAATATTTTGTAAGATATGACAGTGTAACAAGGCCGATACAGCCTTGAAATCTGCTCTCTTGAAAGCGGACCTGGCAGAAAAGCGCTCGTCAGACCGTGACGATCGTGAACTTATTCTGAACAATACCTATTGTGCAGCTCGCGAATGAGAACCAAGTAAGCAATTCTGTGAGGATTTCGTAAACTGTATGAAAGAAAACATGTCGCTATAATTTAAATGTAAACTAACTAGAAAGGCAAAACATAGTTTGCTAAAATAAATTTCCGTATTGATTCATTATCATGTAATTAACATAGTCTTTTGAATTCAGTTTATTAAAATATATTAATTGTATGATAATAATGAAACAAATTGACTAGTCGTTGAATAACAAAAAAATATATTGATTGTTATGGTCTTTTTATGTTTTAATTACATTCTAAACCAAACAATTTTTTTAATAATTTCTACGTTTTTTAGTTTCGGTAGCAAAACATTGCTACCGAAACTCTCATATTTTATTTACCATTACATAACACTCGAACTTAGCCAATAAACGATTTCGTGCTTTAAAAAATACACGTTTACGAACTTCCATACAATTGTACATACGAACAAAACTAACATCGCACAAGAATGTGATAATCCGCTGAAATCGAAGGATCGTAATGAAGCCGTAAGCGTGTATAATCAAACTGAATACCCAAACAGATATGCTTTAGAGGGCGGCTCGGCACATAAACCAACAAGGGCCTGGCTTTGCCGTGCCTAGTCGTTCGGAAGAATTGTTTAACGCTATCCAAATAGCTGAGTTTCGTATGCCAAAGGATCCACTAAGCAGATAATTTTGATTGACTCAAATTTATAAACCGTCAATCAGAGCTTCACTTAAAATAAACATGAGTAAAGGTTCTTAACATACAGAGATTTTGACGTAACTACAGACATTTCTTTTTCTTTTGTTAAATTTTATGATAAATTTTACAGCGTGTTACGTATTGATTACTTAATAAACTTTTTGTATTTACGAGTACTTATTTATACACAACCATGTTAGTTTTCTCATAGCCTGTCTCGATGAACCTCTAAACAGAATTTCAGACGGAACTTGACAAATAAGACGATTGGACAATAATTATATACAACCAAGAAAGACAAAATCAAATATTAATAATTATATGTAAATTTTGAGCATCCCTTTTGGGTGCCATACACATAGGCAGTAAAAATTATTTCGTTTAACATTGAATCGTAGTTAATTGATTTGAAAAAACGCAATATGCTATTTTTATATTACTAAGTATTTATTAACAACATTAATTACATACCATCATTATTACATACCAACATTTATTACATACCAGCAAAAATATTAACCATCTCATACGAAAACAATAATAACACTTAAATCATTGTGCAGTTACGAATCCTTCGTTCATGTCTTTTGCATAGGTTAGTAATTTTCGCTTTGAGTAATGGATGGAAATCTAATCCAACTTTAACCACAGTTCTCTAATCTAGCATAAATCTATTCCTACAGACATTATACTGACATAACACAAATAACATTTGAACTGTATATAATTTATGGAGTTCTGGAAATAGTCATCATCATTGAGTGCACTCTTCAAATTGTGTGGTCAATTAGTAGAATAAACCTTCTTGATTCCATGGTAAGTTTTTTAGAGTAATTAAAACGTGCCCATTCTCTTAAATATATCAATCGTCATTATCTACCTGCGGCTGTCTACCATTATTATATATATAATAGTACATAATATTTATACCATACAGGAAATTGTAGCCATCATTTAACAAATATTTGTACAGTTTTGAAGTATTTATTTATGTATGACCACACAATTATTTAATATATAAAAACATATTTCTTCAATATTGTCAAAAGGAATACGAACTTGAGAATTTTATTAGAGGGGAAAACTACACAATAATCTTGAAATTAATATAAAATAATTTACACAAATTACAAACGTTTATACGAGTACAACAATTTGTTTTTAATTTAATTGACAATATACAAAAAATGTAAATTTGGTCTAGGTTTGATGAAGCCAACATACAATACACATATTTACACTAATGTATGTATAGGTAAGTATGTGCATGAAATACGCGATGGAAAAATTATCTGTTAAATTAAAACAAATAATTGTGATGACCGACATAGTCCTAACAGCTACTAATGTTTTTTTATTAATTGTCCATGAGCTAGTGCAGCTCTCTGTTGCGGCATTATATTTCTCCATCGCATTAAAGTCTACCAAGTTAGTAATATAAAATAGCCGATCTGCAATTGGAGATCAGTTACAGCCGGACTTCCGATAATACACCACCGAAGAAGTCCAACGACAATCATGAAGGGTCTATTGGTGTTAGGAGTGCTTAGCCTTGCGGCAGCATGCTTGGCTTACGAAGCCGAGTCCGACCTCGCCGTAGCGGAGAGTAAGGGCCACCATCACGAACATGGAGGTGGTCATCATCATCATGAGCATCACCATCACGAACATGGTGGCAAGGGAGGCAAAGGGCATAAAGGACATCACCACCACCACAAGGGTGACGAAGGTCATTACGGTAAACACCATCACGACGGCCACCACCACGAACACGGAGGAGGCCACAAAAAGCATTGGGATGAACATGACCATCATGGAGAACACCACGAGCATGGCCATCACCACAAAGGAGGTAAACATGGTCATCATGAACACCACGATAAGGGCGAGCACACCGACGGTTACCATAAGAAACACCACAAAGACCACTTCCACAAGGACCATCATTTCCACGACGGTCATCATGATGAAGGCAAACATCACAAATATGGCAAACACCACGGACACCACGAAGAACATGAAGGTCACCACAAAAAGGGTGGTCATCATCATTCCGGTCACCACGAAGGCCATCATGGTAAACATGGACATCATGACAAACATCATTACGATGAGGGTCACCACGATCACAAGGGCCATCATGGACATGATGAACACCACCACGGTCACCATGACCACGGTAAGAAAGGCGGCCATGAAGACCATAAGCACTGGGGATTCCATCATGGTAAACATTAACACAAACAACTTTAAAAATACTTGTTATTTGTTATTGTTACGTACGTGGGAGCTTGTTTTCGTTATTTTTACTATTTTTATAAAAATATACAAAGTTTGATATATTAAATTGTTTTTGTTACCCTTATATATTACACTTACGATGTTGTACACCATTTATTTAAATAAATAATATTATGTTTTTTTGTTTGGTAATTAATCTTTTGATATATTAATTAATTATAATAACGCGAATATTACACTAAATGTGTGCATATACGCGAATACATAAAAGTTAAATTTACAAAGGTCATCGCTTTTATTTAATTATTTATTATCCAAAAATTTCGACCGCTTTACAGTAGTTATGGTCTCTTAAGGACTGAAGTGATAGACGTTCTAATGAACGCTTGCTGTCACCAATGAAGATTAGATCTTCGCTTTAAATTAAGTTGTTTTGTTCATGGATTTTTCATGTGGACAATTATTGTTCCAGAGACTGCAAACCAGATAATTTTGTTATATGCCTGTAAATCTTGCAGAGAAAGTATCATAAAAGTATCATTAAAGCCAGCGAGTTTTAATGATACTTTTTATACTAAGAAAGTATCTATATAAGTAAGAAAGTATAAAATTTATAATCAAAAAGCGTTTGTTTGTATCACAATGACAATTCCTTCCGAAGTTCTCCGGTGGAATCTGTTTCGGCGGAACTTTCACTCTCAGATTGCTCAAAGTATAAGGCAAGACGAACAATTTCATTTGTTTAAAAAATCTTGAAAATTTAAGCAATATCCAATACTGTTTTGTAAGTAAGTTTTTGCGTTAGCGAGGAGTACCACTTGTACATTATTAATAATAATACCATTCATAGAAATTAGAAAACTTACACGAGCAGTGTAACTTCTCTAGGGTTCAATTAGTAAATCTCACTGGAAAATTTCAAATAACAAATATTTAAATAATAGACATGGAGGCACTCCATTAAGCTTTATGGTGTCACCTGTCTTCCCCAAACTATGACTTCTTAACTACACCACAAGAAGTTTTTAGCTGTATTTACTTGTTCTTCGCTGCTAAGAAAAATCCATTAATTCTAGCTCCTCAGTTTTGAAACACATGTATGACAATCTCACGAAGAATATGGATTTTAGAGATCGAAATCTCCAGGAATATTCAGTACGTAAAAGCTGTTCATTTCACAAGGCGCAGCGGTATTTCACTGCAAGACAAAAAAATAGGTCTTCTAATTTTTCCAAACATTTTCTTTTATTAAAAACTATGGCGTAATAATACTCTTCAGATATAAAATTCAATAATTTCTCTAATAAGAAACATAAAAAAAGAAAATTTTTATCACCTTGGTTTTAAATGACACGGATTGTGGGTGGTCGCCAGAAAACTCTGCCTCTCACTTGTAGGCAGCTGGAAACCAGCAATGCTGTTACGGCGACGGGTTACCAAGCTAGTCAAGCGGTTCCATAAAAATCAGTAACACATGACTCCGGAATGGAACCGGAGACTTTCTAGGTATAAGGCAAACAGTTGGCCAATGCCACGTACGCATTTTCTATACGATACCTAATTAATCTTAAAGAAAATCGCGTACAGTAGGTATCAAAGCCAAAAAAAGAAACCATATTTTATACTACATTCAAGAGACCTATGGCCATTGGTGAACGTGTATCTGTAGAGGCGATGAAGATCTTAGCAACAAACAACTTTTTTTGTGAAAAGCTTATTTGATCTAGACCAACTTGTTATGATTGTAAGTATGCACACGAATCTTAAATGCGATAAATCTATATAATTTTTCTATCAATTTTGACTTTAATAATCGAAAAAAACCTTGCATTCTGTTTCTTTTTATCTTCATTGAACACCAAAAATTGTGTTACAATATGCGGACTTGATGCCTGTGGATATTCTTTAACAGTCTGCCTAGGACAAAAGGAAACGTAGTGATAAGAGAGGTGGAACATTTCGTTTTATTGTATTATGTCATAAAAATTATTTATTATGAATTTATTGTTTATATAGAAAATACAATTAGACCTATGAATACACTTAAACATTCAATATAGATTTTTCAATTAGTTTATATATATTATTATAGTATTTACAATACACATAGCTCCGACAATTTAGATAGAAACGGTAATATAGCAACGTAAGTTTCAGATCGGCGAGAATAAATCAAAGCAATGTAATGAAATATCTTTTCCTTATGTTTCGTTCAATTTAAAAATTCTTGTTCATTCATATGATTTTACTCTTTCCGCTTTCCTGGCAATATTGTCTTCTTTAATTTCGTAATATAAAGAGTTTCTAAAATCTAATTTGTATGCAAGCTGCCTGTACGATATGATAAAAAAAACTTTGTCCAATCAAGAAAGGGATGATAAATAAACCAATTGTTAATATTACTAAAGCAGAGATCATTAAGTATTTATTTAAATTATCTAAATGGTGGCATCAAAAATTTAAAGAATGTAATAAAAATTTAGAAATGTACGGTTCCAATGGTGATCTAGTCTCAACTTGATACTTTAACGAAAAAAAATTAATAACATGTGTTCTTTTAAAGTATTTTACAACATCTAAGAACAACAACCAATAAAAATTTACCCACATTTTCAACTCGCTTCATATTTATTACAACTCGCAAAATAAACAACACAATCGTCGCTACAAGCGAAATGGCTATGAGCCCTCTAACCTCACAGAATGGCGCAACGGTTAAAGGCTATAGGCGTTACATTGACTGTGGCGTCCTTCGCTCGCTAATTTCACCAATTGCAACTAGATACTTTAATGATAGATATAAATTGGCCTCAAACCAGAATACAATCAGTGTAGCCCCATTATTCAAACATTGAACACTAAAAGCAATAGAATCCAAACAAAATGAGGACGCTAGTCGCCCTATCCCTTCTGGGATGTTTACTAGCCGTTTCTGCAGGTCGCGAGATCGGACAGAAAGAAAGCGATTTAATAACCGCAGCCAGTGATCACAAAGGACATCACCATGAAGAAGGAGGCGGTAAGGAACACCACGCCCACCACCATCATGAACACGGTGAGAAGGGTCACAAAGGACACAAAGGACACCACCATCACCACAAAGGTGAGCATGGTGATCATCACAAGCATCATCACGCAGGACATCATCATGAACACGAAGGCGGACATAAAAAGCATTGGGATGAACATGACCATCACGGAAAACACCACGAACACGGACATCACCATAAAGGTGGCAAACACCATCACAAAAAACATCATGATAAAGGCGAAGAAACTGAGGGATATCATAAGAAATATCACAAGGACGAGTACCACAAGGACCATCACTTCTACGATGACCATCATAAGGAGGGCAAGCATCATAAACATGGAGACCACCATGGACACCATGAAAAACATGGAGGCCATCATAAGAAAGGAGGTCATCATCATTCCGGACATGACGAACATCACTACGGCAAGAAAGGACACCACGATAAGCACCATTATGATGAAGATCACAAAGGGCACAAAGGTCACCACGGACATGAAGAACATCATCATCACGATCATGACCATGGAAAGAAAGGCGGCCATGAGGACCATAAGCATTGGGGATTCCAACACGGCAAGCACTGATTTATTTAATTATAATATAATTGTTGTTTTGTATTTGTTACGCTCAAAATACCTCTTCATAAATTGATATTAATAAATAAATAAAATAGTACATATCTAGATTTTCATATTTTAGTCCCTTCATTTTATTAGTAATATATATAAATAGATTACAAAAATCATTGATCAAGCGCTTGAACGGAACAAATTTAAGTGGAACCGTAAAAGATGTCGACACCACCATCGGTCGCAGAATCAGTCGTCCAGAAATCTGCAGCAACATGATTGCCAAAGATCGCGTTGTAATCAAGCAAAGATGAAAGCGTTGTTATCTATAAATTCAAAGTACGGAGACATTTATATCACAACTAACGTAACGTTGCCGCAAATAACAGCGCTTGGTAAGTTTTTGTTGAAATACAAGTCTACTTTGGTTTAAAATTACATTGTGCAACAAACTTTTTAATAACACAATTTAAACCTGTGCAATTATTATTTATTAATAACATTACATTTGAAACTTATGTAAACATCGTGTAATTGTAGAAATGGGGGTGATATTATGGACGGTGCTACTAGCATGGACACTAGCATCATCACACGCACGAAACTTTGGTATTACAGAGACAAAAGATAAAACAGCGCTAAAAGATGTCGCCCTTATACCCGGGGACACTAAAAGTTTAGATCAAATACCTGCAGGGACTGAAAAAAAAGAATCTAAAGATAGCAAACAGGAATCAGGCGGCGGACATGAACATCACGCACACCACCACAAGGAGGAAGAGGAGAAGGGAGACAAAGGTTATAAGTCGCATCATCATCATGACAAAGGAGAACATGGACACAAAGAGAAGCATCATCACGAAGGACATCATGATGAACACGGAGGGCACAAAAAGAAACACCACGATGAGCACGATCATCATGGCGAACATCATGAAGCTGCACACGGACACAAAGGAGGTAAATTTGGACATAAGAAAGGGCATAAGAAAGGTTCTAAAACTACCGGTTTTCACCACAAATCTCACAAAGACGAATACCATAAGGAACATAAGTTCTACGATGATTTCCATAAGGGAGGACATCATCATAAGCACGGCGATTTTCATGGCCATCATGATAAGAAGGACGGTCACCACAAGAAAGGTGGACATCATGAAAAGGGACATCACGAAAAACACCACGGAAAGAAAGGACAGCATGATAAAGGACATTATGACGAAGATCATAAGGGCCACAAAGGACATCATGGCCATGAAGAACATCACGCCCATCATCACGATTATGGCAAAAAAGGTGGACACGCAGGCGGCAAAGAGCATGGTTATAGCCACGGAAAGAAAGCTTAGTATTTTTTTTACATTTTTCACTTGTTATTTTCTTTGGATTCGAGTCATCGTTTTTGTTTAGTATTAATTAATCTTATTGTTTAATATAAAACTGTTAAAATTATTAAAAATCTTTACAATATTAATAGCATATAATTCATAAAAAGTACTACTGAAAAAGATAACGAAATTTACTAATTTCAGAGGCTACAATAAATTTTAAAACGCGAATGACAATCGCTTATTTATGCAACTAAACGAAAACTAGACGAAACGTGCAGGTTGTCGTAAACGATAAACTTGGCCATAACCACAGTAGTTTTGTATGTACCGAGATATATAACCCATAATACTTTAGCGATAAAAGGTTTACACTGCCGCAATGTACTCGTCGCATTTAAATATAAGATGTTTTTCCTCGTTACTACAATGATTACATAACAAAAGCGCCCTTTTGTCCGGAACACTTTAATGTTTGCGTACCAGTTTAGATTATAGAATCAAGAATTCCATTTTTTTTTTTATGCTACTATGCGATGAGACTAGCAAGACGTTCACCTGATGGTAAGTGCTACGCTTGCCCATGACAACGTGGTGCTAGTTAAGATGGTACACACTGCACCACATTGCGCACGTCGCTTGAGACATAAGGTGTTAAGTCTCGTTACCCCAGTAATTACACTAGCTACAGCCCCCTTCAACCCGGAACACAGTAATGTTTGCACACTACTATTTGGCGGTTGAAATAGGAGCTGCGGTGGTACCTATCGAGACGGTCTCCGGCAACAGAGACCTACCACCTGGTAAAATTGTACCAATGGTTTGCAAAATCGAAGACTTATCTTTACATACATACATGTTACACTGGAATACAAACTTTCTCGATAGTAAAATTGTGGATACGTAAGTCTTTATGATTTTAATGACAAAGCTAATAAATTAACTTTAATTCTTTTGATTTATTGATAGTGGGAATTGAGGTGTATGACGTAAGTTATTTTTAAGGGCAAAAAATTGTTCACCGTTTTGTTTCTCATATGCTGCATATGTATCTCTGTACCTATGAACTTTTCACACCTAACCATTTGAAGTGATTTTAAATATAATAAGAAGCAATATCACTTCAATTTAACACAATCAAGCCACAAAAGTTGGAATAGTTTATATAAGTATCTCCAGATCTGCCTTTTTCCCTTTACTTGACCAGATAAAACAAATTGAAAGTCATATTTGGACACAATGAACAAAACTCTGTGATTGTTTAGGCCATTATTTAACTAAGAAGAACAATCTTATTACTGAGAATATTTACTAATTTTAGAATGCAACATGTACTCTTTCTTTTAATATTATCTCTATCTGGGATTATATATGGAATTCAGGATTTAGGCCAATTAATCATTCAAACAGGATTTCAATAAAAATATGTTAAAATCGGACTTGACAGACTCCTTGTGGGAGAAAGCCCCCTCCCTGTTCTAATAGAAAAATTTAGAGTGGTTAAAAAAAACCTGCTGTCCATTCATTAGTGTTTTATAATTATTTTCATTTATACAAAACATTATTATAGTAAAGTCATAAGAGGAGCAAGATGATCAAATTCAATCTTCTCAGTAATGTTCTTAGTCTTAATATTTTCATCTTGATTAGCAATAAAGATAAGATTTCCATCATCCCTCCAGCCATATTTCTTCACCCAATGTTTTAGGGTTACATCTAAAAAAAAAGATGCTGTTCATTCAGATACATCAACTACAACAGATAGCACAAATGTAATACATGCAAGTAAAATATGTACGTTATCAAAGATACACACCATCAATGCCTCCTAATAAGTTAGCCAAATTGTTTTTGTCAATGGTCTGGAACGTAATACCAACCACGTGACATACAAATTTTCGAATAGAATCATGAAAACTGTTGATGCGATTGCACAGCTCCGGCATTTGATGCACCCTGTTCCAGAATTGAGCAAAGTCACATTGTTCTAAAATGTCTGCCAAGTACTTTATTTGTGATATTGTTTCATTTTCTGCCTAAAAGAAAAGGAAAAGTATGTATGTCCCTACAAGAGCTTAGTACAAAATAGTAGTTTTTTTGTTTTATTAAAAATTACCCTTCACTTCTGGTAACTACTCCTATAATGATTTATCCAGACAGTTTATGGAGAAAAAAATATAATATTTGTTTACTATATAGGAATAATAAACAAAAGCAATGATTTTAAGCATCCACAATTTTTAAACATTTTTTAAAACAAAAGTTTGTGTCTAAATTTTGACATTAAACTTATGTACATAGCTTGTACCAAAGTATACATTATGTTTTATGTGATACTTACAACAGATTCAAGCAAAAGGCATTTACATAAAGTGAAATCTGTATGAGGAAAGTTTGTTAGTGCCTTTAAAAGTATCTGACATGTTATATCAGGGTTAAACTTCTCTGGGTTGAACTGGTATAATTTTAAAACTGCCAAGTTTGCTTCTAAGTCATAAGTGTTTTCCCTTGACTGCATTTCAACATATCTTTCCAAAGTCTGTAAATTTGCAGGATTATACCTAAAACCATAAATTGTCTTAAATATAACACTGTAGATAATTGGTTTAAACATAACCCTAAAATGGAGCATTAAAAGATGTGCGACAGAATTTTAAATATAACTTAGACAGTTAACAAATTTATAAAAGAATTCTAATATATTATATTACAAAATCTCAAGTTTTCCAAAATTAAATCTACAAGATTTATAAAATAGTTTTACCTTTCAATACTCTTGAGAATGCCTGCAACTGTTTGTTTCATTGTTTCAGCCATCGTTACAAAAGTTTTATAGAATCTAATAAATATATTTTAGTGTATATTTCAAAGGAAAGTATTAAATATGACAATATGAATACGAGAGGTTTTTACAACACGCGAATACATGGATTAACCACAAATTAAAAAGATGACGTTTAAAACCAAAGAGAACTACGCTCGAAGATTTTTTTTTCAAAAGGAAGGGTATTTGTAGCATAATTCATCCAGCCAATTTTTAACATTGCTCTCCTTATCCCATTTCACATTAAGCCGGAGCACTCTGATTTACACTTATGATTGTAGAAATTTTCTCAATATATTTTCTAATAGAGAAGGCTAGGTTAGCACGCAAAACCTGTGTTCCTTACAGATACAAAGATATTATTTCGACATACTTAATATTTATAATGGTAAATCTCATATCTTAACATTTTTTGGTAGGTACTTCAAAAGACCTTATTTTACTGCCGAGCAGTAAGATAAGTAAATATTAGTCTCAATGTTCTGTAGCTAGTGTATTGTCTTAATGACACTACTGTTTTAAATTGAAGAGTATGATATGGCGCAAATATGAACGAATATTCCATTGTTATAATATAACGAGACGATATGTCACAATACGTTATAACAATGAGATAAAACATGATGAAGCGAGCTCATCTAGATCACTCTAGCTCTTATATATCAACCAATGTAACAATACTGTTACATAAGGTCGGTAGCTTTATAAAGCTCTCTGGCTGGTTCATAAAATCAACACCACCATCCAAAGTCCACTACAAGGTAGTTCAAGTAAAGTTTACATATATTTTTTTAAATTGGTTACTATGGCATCCATACTTAGTTACGATTGTATCTAGGGTTGCCATGTGTGGCCTAAGAGTCACACACCATCTCAGTATTACAAGGCCAAAGTTAACTCATGACCATAGAGACTGTTGTTAATAGGTTTTAGTTACTGAAAAAATAACTAAAGAAATAGAAAACATTTACAGATTTCCTTAATGTTTATTTATTCTTAATAATTACAAAACTTAAGATGATAACAATAATTCTAAATATACCAGTCTATTGTTTCTTAAAACTCTTCAGAATAGGATAAATATTATCAAATGCTTCATATATTTCTTGTCGTACTTTGGCACCTGTTAATACAACTTTCCCTGATACAAATATTAATAACACTATTCTTGGTTTCACCATACGATAAATGAGTCCAGGAAAAAGTTCTGGTTCATAAGAACTGAACTGACTATGAGTTAGTACTAAACCCTCTAACCGAATTGGAAATTTTACATCACAACTGCCAACCATATTTTGTATCTTGAAGTCCAAAAATTTTGCCTAGAAAAAAGGAATTTAATATGAGAATTATAATACATTTATGAGAAATATACAAATTATTTGAATTTTGATCCCATGTTTTGCTTATCAACTTTTTAATGGGACAAGTAGTCTGCCGGTAAAATCACCAATTTGAATCAAATGTCTTGAGGTAGTAAAACTAAAGCCTCAAATTGAATACAAAAAAGTATAAACATATAAATAAAGTAAATGTAAACCAGGAAAACATTTGCAGAGTTTAACTAAGCGCATATCATCATCATCCTGTGGCACTGCCTGAGGCAGTGTGCTGCTGGACATATACCGCTTAAATTTTGGATTTGTTTTCTATAAGAAATTTATTTATGTACAGTTATCCAGGGATCAACATTCATAACTTTGAAAATATATTTTTTTTTCACTTTATTGTAAAACCTTATAAATGAGGTACACAAAAGGTGAGCTTAATGCCTGCGGGCATTCTCTACTAAGATGTCATGGTAGGTGCTAGTTAAGTTGAAGATAATAAAAATTAGAAATATTATATGTTATGTATCAGATAATTCATATTTGCAAAATTAATAAAAATGAGTTCTGTATTTAATTAATTCATTTAAGTAGTAATAAAAAAATACATACAGTAAATCCTAATTTTTGAATAATTCTAGCATATTTTCTAGCAGCCAGCCTTGAGTCTTCTTCACTTTTAGCACCTGTGCATACCATTTTTCCAGATGAAAAAATAAGGGCAGTTGTCCTTGGTTCTCTTATTCTCATAATAACAGCAGCAAAACGCTTTGGATTGTATTCTGCATTTCTTGCATGAAGAGCTATTTTCTTTAAATCAAGCTTACAATTAAGATTAACAGTTGAAACTATGTTTCTGAAATAAATAAAAATTTAAACACATTTAGCTCTGACAGGTGTTATAACTAGCATTATTTAAATGATAAAAATGTGAAACAAATCTTTAATTCAAAACAATATATCAAATATAAATTATATAAGAAGCATAAGAACTCACTGCAGTTGTGGCAATATACCCGGATCTGCAGAATGTGGTGTCATTGGTGTCATAGGTGCTGGACTAGCTTGTCCAAGAATCTGTTGTCCAGCCAAACTGCCACTTGTGATCATTGGTGACATCATGTTTTGCTAGTTTTCAAAAAAAGTCATGTGGGTAATAAACATATATAAATAAATTTTTGTACAGATTAGGCCAAGATAAATGAACATTTTACAAAGATGGAAGGCCACCACCTTTACTCATTCAATACTAATAGAACCAATACAAATGAATACACTAGTTAAATTGAGTATAATGATTTTCCCCAAACCATCAATAATTATTTAAGCATCATACATTCCACAAATTTCAGGCAACGAAAAACAATCATAAACTTTTAAATAAAGATATGATTGTTTTTGGCCTTAGTTGCCAATTTGTTTCATGGAATTTTTAAGTAATCACTCGATATGTATGATGTAAGTAAATAATATGTAACTCTATAGAGTAACAAGCTATTTAATATTACAACCTAATAACCAAGCTATTAAGTCTCGAAAATTAGAAACATTTTTGCTATCGTACCGGTGTTTGAGGTTGCATCATTTGCTGGGGAGTCGCATAACTGGCGGTTGGTGCATATGTATGCAAAGACCTTTGAGGAGTACCCATTAAAGACGCGCCAAAACCCACTAGCGGCGAAGAACCCAAAGTAGCCAAGGAATGTTGTTGCTGCTGCTGTTGTTGTTGCTGCTGGAGTTGTTGCTGTTGATGCATTGCATTTGGTAATATTTGTTGGTCCTCTTCTGGTTGATGTAGTGGAGTACCTATACCAGGTATGTTGTAAGGACTAGGTAACATTTGGTCCATTTTTAACTGTTAACGCGGATTTCTTGTTTATTAGAATAACAGATAATTTTTTACAAGCACGCAAGCAGGGCAATGTGGATGTTTATTAGAAGTAAAGTTTGAAAAATCTATTTACTAAATAGTTTGACATTGACGACTTGAGCTGTTTTAGTTTTTTCAACAATACTTTTAAAAGGCAAAGGTATTTAAAACTCTTAACTCTATTGCATTCGATAACTTTAAGTTTAATGTTTAAATAATATATTGTCATTATTATTTGCAAAACATTTATTGATAGAAATTTTTATTCTCTAATAATATAATAATATTTAATAAAATGTAAATATTTTTTACAAAACCCACATTCAAAAAAAGTTTATGACCCATACGAATACTTCTCGTTACCGTTCTTCAACTATTAACAGTTTTTCTATAGCTACTTTCTATTATTACACATCCAAAATAATCATGAAAATTTTGTAGACTCTTGCAATTTACACGATTAATGATAAATTTTTTATAAACGACAATAAAAAATAGAACAGTTTTAAAATTATATATATATAGATATAAACCGCTGCTTGTAAAATTATTTTTTATTGTCACTGCATAATTTATACAAATAAAATTATTTTTAACAAATGTCGAAAACCAATTTATCTCTTAATACCAAAGCATCATCAGAAGTCAAGTATATATATTTGTTTAACTGTCAGTAACTGATGTTTCTTATTATAAGTGATTAAACATTTTATTGTTATTTATTCATTATATATCTTGAAAAGTTTTGCTGTTTACTTGTAGTAATCTATTGTAAACGAACGAGAAAATTGATAATTTAACAGAACGATTCTTAAAATAATCATTTGTTTATATTAGATTACATAAAATTTCTCGTATATCAATAAACATTTCTAATAACAAATTAATTTGGTGGACTTTATTAGTTTATAATACAAGATTACCAGAATGAAAACAGATAAAGAAAAGGCGGCTGGTACTCATATATTAAAGAGTTATGGAAGTTTTTTCAAAAAACAATACCAAGATTATTTGTTTACATGTGATAACACATTTCTGTTGAAAAATAAAATTTTCTTACCCATAACACTTGAAATGAAACCAAGTGAGCACATTCCTATACCAGAGTTAGTGGCTTCTGATAATACTGTAATGACTAAAGTTTTAGGAGTTTTAAGCTCATTATGTATTGAAGTTGGAGCACTGAAGAAAGAAGCGTTTGAAAGGTGTGTACTGTAACATTCTTTTATAAAGTTAACTTTATATTTTAATTTTGACAATGTGGAAAATAACTGCTGTCTTAAATATGTACATGCATAATTATGTTGTGGGTAGAAAGTTATGACAGGTCTTTATTCTTATTCAAAGAAACAAATCTTTATAATTTTTATGGCTTTATTGAAGGTTAATCCGACAAAAATGGCTGACCCCTGCCTTAGACTAATACTCTTTTGTTTCTTGTTCATAGGCATTTTCTTTTTTTAGCTGTTTATGAAGAATATTCAGAGAGCAATATAGTTTCACAGATGGAATCAATTTGTTTATTGAATGCATTCACTACACATTGTAATGATACACTGCAGAACCTTTGTAGCCAGGTATTTGCTGTTGTTTCCGAGTGCCCTATTACTCTAAGTAAGTAAATAACAATAAAATCATGTATCTTAGCATCATAATGAAATACTTAGAATGCTATAGCTAAATGGGAAGTGGATGGGGAGAGGTTTATTTGTGAATTATCTCACATGTTTGGAACAAAGAATACTTATTATCGTTATTAATTTAGTATAGTTGTATCAATTATGAGCCTATCATTATATATACTGTATATACTTTTTTTTGTGTTAAGATTGAGTTGTGTTTGAAATAAAGGCTTTTTATTTATTTTATTTTATTTATTTATTTATATCATTATACAAACCAAGCAGTTAGATATACACAGCAGGCTGTCAAGTAAGCATTGCTTTACTACTGCCAAGTAGTAGTATGTAAACTTCTATCTTTAATTATTTGATTTTTAATAACACTTGTTTGTGCATCTATAATTATACACTACTGCCTCATTGCAACATGCACTGTCTGGTAATATGTGGCCACTAACCAAACTTCATCAAATGACCCCAAGTTAACCAGGGAACAATATGTTACAAGGCAAGTGATTTACATTTGCACAACAGAGGCAATTAGGGGTCGGTCTATATTACTATTAAATTAATAATGATAAAAACAATATTAGAAAACCATATTTACAAAATGCAATTTATATTTTCAGAAGAAATACAGCTCCATTATATTATTAATAACATAGGTGAACTCTTCACTATTATTATCTTAATAGAACTGATGATCTCTAGAACGTCTCTGCCTACAAAATGGAATAATTTTAGTAAAAACCTTGAAACATCTACACCTGAAACTTTATATATGTATGAAGACAAATATAAAGCAATGTTGGGAGCTGTTGAAAATATTACTTCCAAGATTATGAGTGACGACATAGTTCAAAACACATTGCATCAGCTATTAACACTGAGGAAGAACAATTTAGTTGGCAATAATTGTGCGATAGTTGCTTCAGAATTTATGCGGTATATTAAACAAGCTTTAATTAATCTGGATAAATTGGTGCAAGATAAGCCTAATACAGATAATATATACAAATGTATAAAAATCAATGCATTATTTGTACTAAACTCACATTTATTTGGGAGTAGTGATAAGAAGACCTTTAAAGTGTTAGTTGACTTAAATTTAAAGGTATGCAACATATCTCATTTTCCAACATACTACTTACAATCATATGTTACAATTACTACCAACACATTCACCAAAGTAGCTACAAGACAAGCAAGAGGTTCTCTTTAAACTGAAATGTTATATATACCTACAAAAAAAACACTAAAATTACTGTATCATACAAAATATTTTGCAATGGTTCTAATTTTGTGTTTAACGAAGCGAAGTGACACGCGTGAGGTTCACCTGTTTGTCATCCCCTTACCCTCGCCCTGCCTCTTCTCGTAATTATTTATTAAAAATAGTTATTAATTTTACAGGCTCACAGCATCCATGTCATGGGGACAACCATGTGGTTTCCAGAACAATTCTTACAGAGATATGTCCCATCACTATCTTCTAGTTATGGCAAGCTATCTCAAACTATGCTCAAAGCTCGACAGGCTTATATAAATGCCAAGAAGTTGAGTCTAACGAAAGATGTAACATGTTTCCAAACTTTATCCTTGCAATGGATTCTAAATCTAGAGAGCGTATTTTCAAACAATAACAAATTAAGCGCAGCAGATATGAACCATCATGCTAAAATAATATTAGAGGGTCTTGACATTGCATCAAGGATCGATCATTATCTTTTGACCTTTTTAAACTTACATTTATCGCAAGGGTTGTCTTTATCCAAACAGACGTTAATAGCCTTGTTTGAGATTATAGACTTATTAAAGGGTATTAAAAACGCTGTTGTACGAAATCGCGAACACATAATTAATTCGATCACCATGATAATCCAACATTTATTATTTCAATCAGCTTCGTCTATACAGGAAGTTAAGAAATTATTGATGAGCGATAAAAAATACGCCAACAAACAACTGGATGAGCTCACTTGCATTGTAATCGCTGAACAAGCCGTGAAAGGTGCGGCTACTGTTGAACGTAATACCACCACGAATATTGCACTAAGCTTTGTCCCAGATTCGACATATGTTGATGATACTTACGTTAAATTGGGAACTTTACTGGAAAAAGTACATATGTTGACAAATTTTCTAGATAGTATCGATAAATATTGCAATTGCTCCTGGATATTTTGGCACCAGAGCATAAATTTAATGTATTTTGATCAATATTTTGGTCTTCAATTGAATGCTTTGAAATTAAAACAATTCTTTGCCGTTTTGGAAGATTGTGCGGCTCTTCTTTATAAAACGGACAAATACTTTGGCAACGCAAAGCTCGAATATTTTTTAAAAAATATCCAGACTTTAATCAATGATAAAGTATTTAACATTTTTAGTCAAAATATTGAAATAAATTTGCGTTTGCAAACACATTCACATTTGCATGTAGATGTAGTTAATCCATTCACTGCTGACATGATGAAGAGAGTGTTATTAATTACCGAAAATTTAAGAATTCTAGATATTTACTTAAATGTTATTCCTTCAGTAGAACATTATTTGTCGAAAACTTACTACAACTTAACAACTATAGTATTGTCAGATTGGAAAACGTACGGTGAAATGAGACAAATGGCAAAATTAAAATTTAACCTTTCAACAGTACAAGACAATCTGCCCAAACAAACATTAGAACAAGGTCTGGATGTTTTGGAGATAATGCGTAAAATTCACATTTTTGTTTCAAATTATCAATACAACTTGAACAATCAAATTTTTATAGAAAAAAGTAATAATAACAACAAACACTTAAATTCCATAAATATAAAACATGTAGCGAACTCTATTAGAACTCACGGTACAGGCGTAATGAACACCACGGTTAATTTTACATACCAATTTTTGAAAAATAAATTCTTCATTTTTTCTCAATTTATGTTCGATGAACAAATCAAATCAAGACTAATCAAAGATTTGAGATATTTCAAAGAAAACGCACAATCCGAGAGTAAAATTTATAATTATAAGCATGCCGAGAAATTTAACAAAAATATTAAAGTGCTGGGTTTAGCAGATGATGGTCAGAGTTATTTGGATTTATTTCGAGACCTCATTACTCAAATTGGGAATGCAATGGGATATGTACGAATGGTCCGTTCTGGTGGTAGACATTGTTGTTCAGATGCAACCGCCTTTTTGCCAACTCTTGAAAACAAGTCATTTAAACAGCTATGTCATGAAAACTCTCTTGTTAAGAAAACAACGGAAGCTGCAGAAAATTTAGATGACAGTATTGCTTGTTTAGTATCTAATTTCATTGAAGGAACAGAGTACTTTAAGCTGCTAGTAGAAGTTTTTGCGCCAGTTTTCAGGAATCCTAAAAATGTCCATTTAAAAAATTTCTTTATAATTGTACCCCCACTGACGTTAAATTTTGTTGAACACATGATATTATCGAAAGACAAAATGTCAAAGAAAAACAAAGCCGGTGCCGCATTTACAGATGATGGGTTTGCTGTCGGTATAGCATATATCCTTAAATTATTAGATCAGGTAAATCTTTTCTTTATTTGAAGTTTGTTCTTTATTGTTTTTCCAATAATGATAACAAACAAGAATTCGAAGACAGTTATAATACATGTACAACTAAGTTTTCGGACTCTTCATTTATTTAAGTTCTGCGCTGTATACAGTCAATACTTTGATTTTCAGGACTCGAATTTTGAATCTCTGCACTGGTTTAACTCAGTATGGACCCATATAAAACAAGAAAGAGAAATAATAAATGAGCAAAAAGCTCATGGGACTTTGCAACTACAACAAGCTCTTGCACTTACAGAAAAGAAAATCAAAACTTTAGAAGAGGAATTTAAATTACTTTATTATAGCCTCACTAGTGCAAGAATTTTCTTCAGATAATTTTTGATAGTTGAAAGTAATCACATATTAAACAATCAGCTAATTTTCTTTTATTGTTTATAGTTTACAAGGAATTTTAGATATATTCCCTTCAACCTATGATGACGCTTTTCAAATATTTCATTAACCTAACCTTTCCAGAAGAAAATATGTATGCCAGTAACCGTAAAAGTTTATTAAAAATAAAATCTCTGGAGAATCGTAAGAATATTTCGTAATTAGGTGACAGGTCTGTTACTGGAGGCAGTCTTTGTAAGTACCATAGTTCCTATTTCTGCCGCTAAACATTATGTAAACTAACTACATTTCGAATTGAACGGAGTTGCATCAATTAGAATTACTGAGGTAACGAGACTTAACATAACGACGAGCATAATGTGATGTTACTACCGTCACCTTTTTTTTTATATACTACTATGCGACGAGATGAGCAAGACGTTCACCTGATGGTAAGTGATACGCTTGCCCATGACAACGTGGTGCTA